>JAEAOA010000486.1:400000-510000 GCA_016746295.1 Potamilus streckersoni
GGTAAACTAGCTACTACAATTCATTAAAATTTAAAATTAGTTCCCACCGACTGGAAACAAACACGGTCAGATAACGATAACGTTGCACTGTAAAATAAAATATGCAGCTCGTATAGACTAGAGGTAGATGATGAACATGTTTTTACTAAATGTCTTCTCATCAATAATCAAACTTTTTTCTTTGTTATTTTCTTTCATATGTTTTGTTCGCATCAGTTGTTTGCGTATGTGATGTTTTCTAATAGAGGAACTAGTCACTGGCGCCTTTCGTCAAAGCATCATCCTTGTTCGAATATTCCCCAATCCAAGTTGAAGGGCTTCCGTCCATTTAATTGTTGTTTAACAATGTTGCTGATACATTCATAATGAAGTAGAACTAAAATGTAATCTGAATCCCACCCACCCATTTTTCGTACTCATTATACTAGTACATGCATTGCAAACGCCCTTCTGACCTGGTAAATAACTTGCCATGATTCCTTATGGCTACTCATTTATCATGTTGTTTTCATGTTCTCCAAATACGATCCATACAGAGATATTCCACTTATTCAATGCACTTCTTCCCATAGGTAGTATAGTACAACTGGCATTACTCATTTAAAATGTGATGCGCACGCGGGAACACTAGAACATAATGGAGTTAACATTTACAAAAGGGCATCTAAAAGTCATAAGACACGCACAGACGTAATGAATCATTTAACAAAAGTGTCGTCTCCTTGTTCTCGACCAGTCTCAAGAAGTCATATGGTAAGGATGTGTTAAATGGCATGCACCTATTTTGTTACACTTTTCCCTCCAGCTAAAGGTGGGTCGTTTAAACTAAAAGCACTTGTGTTATTTCACTTTATCTACAAGCTATAGCGTTGTTTGATATGCACGTTAGAATTCACTTTTTAAATAAAATTGAAGTCTAAGCTAAATGTCGCAAATATGTCTTAGCATGAAACTATCATATTTTTAGCAATTGCCTGCCGTAGTAAACTGCTAACGCTTTTGCTTTTCTTTGATTACTGCAAAAGAGTACTTTTTTTGCCTCCACTGCCATCTCACCGCTGTCTGCGTGGGTTCGAGTCTCAGGTTCAGCCAATGTAAATATGTGAGAAAGCTTGTCAGTAGCTTATCGTGGGTTGGTGGTTCTTTCCGGGCTTTTCCCGGGTTCTTCATCCACTATTAATACTGGCCGCCATGTATAGCCTATCTTGTGCTGAAAAATGGCATTAAACCTTACAACAACAACAGCAACAACAACAAATCATGTGGTCAGTTTGCCAAATGGACGCAAGGAGATTCAAGACATAGCAGGATTATATACGCTGGGGTTTTCTTTTTACTTGGTTTCCCGTTAAATACATTCGGGTGTAGAATATATTTTCCAGTGTAAAATAACATTGAAAATGTTTTTTATCTTTCATTGTATAGAACTTTCTACTGCGATCATGGCGCACACAAATAGGTACAACTAAACAAATGTAAAATTTGTTTGAGTATTCATTCACAATAATCTAGATAAAAATTGAAAGCACTTTATTGTCATCCGAAATCGTGAACGATTGACGTTAGTGGCTCACAAGTAGGAGGTTCTGCATTCATCTACGACATTATACTAGCCAATACTGTGTAAAAAATGCCCTTAAAACCAACACCCCCACCCAAATAAAGCAAAAACAAAATATGGCTACGCGTACAGATTCGAGGAGTATAGGTGGAGCTCACCAGTCATTATGTACTTTTGCGAGAGTGATGTATGTAAGGTGGAGTTGTTTGCATTTAAAACATGCAGAGTGGAGAGAATATTGGCATACCTCTATGCTATTTTCATGTAATGTGGATAACATTTCTTTGGATATTTTACTTTTGGAAATTGTAAATGATCTTAGCACATTGCTAACTAAAATGACTCTTCACTTTCCCTTGTGCTGCAAAAATCACTATCCTTGGCAGCTATTAAAATAGGCAAAATTAATTTTAACCAGACTAGACATGACAATACCAGCTTGTGAAAGTGCAATGAATGAATCACTAAATACATTAATTGTAAAAAAAAAGATATCGGCACTTTTTTGTACAATTTACCTCTGAAGATCGGGAAGTGAAAATGAGCAAGTGGAGCTTGCACTTTTTTTAAAGATGCACATTTGGAGTAAGGCTAAGCTGTATGCTCTAAAACACCCATTACGCCCATCAATCATGCACCAAAATAAAGAGAATTAAAGGTTCTTTGAACAATACCTAAGATTTACAAAGTTGTCTTTTAATAAACAGCATAACTCGTGAGGAAACACGGGGAAATTCCTTTTCGTTAAAATTTTTACCCAATGCTAACTACGAAACTGTAGATCACCCCTATGTCGTTATGATTTGTTCGTCACGTTCAACAGGAAGTGTAATATATATATATATATATATATATATATATATATATATATATATATATATATATATATATATATATATATATATATATATATATATATATATATATATATATATATATGATTGTAATTACAGTGCTGTATATCGATTATATCGATGAATTTGACCTCTGTTTTGTTTTGTTGTTTGGGGGTGGTGGAGGGGTTGTTCTTTTTTAGGAGTTATTTAAAACACAAATATATGTTTAAACATCATTTAAAATGTACATTGAATTCTTCTGTGTAGACCTAACCTTTTATACTCCATCTTACTGTGAGGAACGTTTAATCACGTGATTTGCTATCTTGAAGTTTATATATTTTAACTTTGTTTCAGTTCAGGACTGTGAGAAAAAGTATTTTTACTCTATCAATCGGCTTCATTATGAAAATTCTAGCTGGGAATCAGAATTTTCACATTTTGCCTGGAATTATATAAACGATACTGTTAGTTCTGTTTTCTTAAAATAATTTGTTAAAATGTTCTTGTCACATATCAATTCTGATCTTGGACGTCTACCTTGTCTTTTGATATTTTTGTTTTCTATTACAACAAATCGGTTCCAGCTTGCAGAGAAAATGTTATTCACATTATTGAATGCAGTGGATGCAAGTTTTCACTGATACGTTGTATCTGAGAAAATGTCTCTCGTCATAACTGTGTCATAGATGTAAATCTTCATACGAAAAGAATTAACAAATCAAAATACGAGTCAAGAAACCAAGCGCAAGCAATACATCTAATACACTTGATTACATACCAATTTTGACTTGAAATCGATCCTGATAGGAACATGTTTGTTGCATTTTGTACCTGTGATAAAAACTGTTATTAACTTTAAATGCAATTTCTTCATTAGTAAAGTGAAAAATGAGCACTATCATCTTTTTACGCTACCACTTAAAAATACCACAATTCTTCAAATAAATCCGTGAAAGTCTGTAAGATATGAAAATGTTAATCCCGATGATGGCCTTTTCGTGAGCATGACCGATACTGAATGAAAAATAATTTTTAATGCATTATTACTGAATGAGAAACGATGGTCTACAGTATTTTGAACACTGTTATAGATTTATGCGAGGAGACCATTCTTTGAAAATTTATTTTATCTAGATTGCATAAAAAATGACTAGAAGCTGAATTTTACTAATAATTACAACAGATATTTTTTCGATACGAAGTCGTCCCACATCATCTATACAAGCAGATAGAATAATGACTAGAAGCTGAATTTTACTAATATTTACAACAGGGGTATTTCGACACGAGGTCGTCCAACATCATCTATACAGGTAGATATAATGTTTATTGTGAGAGTTTCGACAGAATGTTCACGTGATGGAGTATTGCCCGATTGTGTGCACTATAATCCATTTAGAAGGTCGTTTGGTTGAAGGCATAGTTCTCATGGTGATAGATTAATAGAATCTTTCTCAGGTATCGTGTAGAAAAATTCCACCCGAGCGTCAAAATTATGCTCCAGCCTATCTCGAGATTACAATTTTTCAATAAGATTTAGTTAAAGCTCAGTAGTGAGATTATGGGGCTTTGTGATTTGTGTTATTTATACGGATTCGAGCCTTCTACCATTCTCCTTCCATGACTTAAAGTCGCAGCCTTCTCGTATTTCCAGCGCACACAAATGCGTGTGTCAGTATCATTTTCGTATGCGAGAGATTGCTTTTCAGACACTGCAAGCGACGACACGCGTGTGGCATCGTCATCTCGTGCGAGTTTTACCCCATGCATGCCAAGCCCACAGTAATCCGTGAATATATGATCGATTCTGGTTGCTTGCAACTCGAACCCATGAGCACAGAGCCGTCGAAAGTCCGATTCTGGTTGCTTGCAACTCGAACCCATGAGCACAGAGCCGTCGAAAGTCCTTCATTTCCGCTAACATGGTGTCGAACTCCTTTGTGGTATTGGCTTTATTTTTGATGACCAATGAGTACAACTTGGCAATGGTGCTGAGGCTGCATTGCGATGTAGCCAGATTTTCAGAATAGACACGAATTCCTCTGTGCAGCCGTTACAAAATCATTTATCCAGTACCACCTGCATCGTCCTTTATTATCGACATAGCTCAGAGCATACATCTGCATTGCCAGTTACTATCGATAGAGCGATCGATCGGCGTGTAATTGATAGTTGTCATGGGTGTGATTCACGATGTACATGCGGCTGTATCGGAGGCGAGTTAGCAGATAGCATCTGCAAAAAGACTTACGTGTTTGTATTTTGAGAGTATGGTTTCTAGCAGCCGTTATTCAACTTCAATTATTTTTTTAATTTCCATCAGGTTTTTTTTATATTACTAATGTCATCTCTAAGCATGATTACTCCAGGTAATGGCTTTTTCTATACTCAATGCGATCGGTACAAGACGCATCCGTACTTCTGACCAATTACCAATTATTTTTCTTCACTGATACAATCACCATGCAATCGCAGAAATTGGTTTCTAGGGGAATGTGCATGTCTCTGGTAATTGATTGTTGTAAGATTGCCTTTACAGAGAACAGCGTTTATTACGGGGTCGTCATTATCCTTTTCATGGAAGAACTGTTATGCGTACAAATGAGTCATAGTTGAGGGTTGACTCAGTGCTGGACTAATTAATCGGCGGAAAATTTTACTGCGGTAGAATTTGTTGGAGAATTCGACTTCATCATTGTATAAACAATTTCTATGTATGTTATGTCTAAGTGCGACGTAGTCAGCGATCAGACATTAGCAATTGCTAATAGAGTGATTCCAAACCGACTTTGTGCTGGCACTGATACGCCAGTGTTGTATCAACGGTCAATTATTCACTACCTATCGCGTAAGTTATATTTGAGAGAATATACGTGTCTAAAAAAATGTCATTTTCACGCACGTATTCATTGACTGGCGGCACAAAATCACAATCGATGGTTGGCACACTCTTTCAGTTGATCCAATACCCCTTCGGTAAATATTTCAATACCGTTATCGTGTGGTTCTTCGGGATCCATCACGTGTATGCAATGACAAATCATACACACAAACGCCAAAAATGTTTCAGAACCTGTTTGGACAAATGCTGAATCCTTCGAATTAGATTTCATCTCCAACTGTTAGTGATTTTGATATGTCGAGTAAACGGGCATTTTCAAGTTATAACAGTATGTAAGGGTCTCAAACATCGACGTACGACTTCCAATTTATTAAATGACTTTGCTGATCATTAATGCAGTGTTGCATTGCTAAGGTTTCTGTACACCAACCCATCCAGGGGTCAAGCACGTGCATGTTCTATTGAGTGAAAAGCAAAAGTGCATCAAGCAAAGATTGTTGCATGGAAAATATACAGGCGGTGGATGGGGTGGGGTGGGGTGGGGGTGGTGCATTTGGGGAATTCCAAACAATAAGACACCTTGAAATGCTAAGCTTACATCATCCGAGCGGTATCAGCAGTTTAAGGTGTCACAGGTTACATGATCCTGACACTATCTCGCGTAATATTTTAACTGGTGTCGTCGGGTCTAGCAAGCATAATTAATTGGCATGCAAGAATCTCGTAAGCATATTAAGACTAACCAATTAGCATTCTCAGCGATGACTGTACTATGATAACCGTGTACTTTAAAAATTCGATAGAAATGGCAGAGATGAATACAAATTCGTGCACGCGTATGTTGTTTTTGATTAATCGCTCTTGACGACTAATTACATTGTACACCGGGTCTCATCCTAGATCGATTCAATGTCTTACAAGCCCGTGGGAAGTGTTATAATTATATAGATGGTGCCATCGTACAACCAGAACACAAGAGAGTAATTTGCATTGAGACGTCCAAATGGCGGCGATCGAATACTAGGCAACAGTAATACATGCTTAGCAACAGCACTACAATCTAAAATATGCGGTGAATGGCTTCGTAAAACGCAACCATTTGGAATTTCGGCTTCGTTGACTAGGTCGTGGTAACACTCCAGCTTGTATTTTCAGCGACGCTCTGTATTTCAGCATTGATTTCAAATAGCATAAGGAATATCTCAATGGAAAGTGCTTCCGAATTCATCATCTGTTTTGTATATTGATCGATGTCTTCAATCAGTTCGTGCATCAACGCGCGAAACTTCCCTGTGTCGATAATATGGTTGATGAGCTACCGGTAACAAATCGATGTACCTTCCTTGTTGATTTATGATTTGGTATTGTCAGCACGAACGGACCCCGCTAGGGTTTCCAATCTTTCTGTGAGTTTACTGACCCGATGGTCTGCAGGCACGTACTTGGATTTAACTTTCTTGCAAGTTCTTGTCCGATGGAGGCTCCAATGCCTTCCTAAATGTTTGGGCGAACTTGGAGGGAAATTCAAAAGCGTTTCACTCATTCCACATTGCTCTTTTCTTTCTCTCGAACTTACTAAATATCTGTTGGTTGTTGATGATGTATTCGTCTATATTCTAGACTAGTTTTTATTATAAACTTTCATAGTTACAGCATCTTAAAACAGCGGCACATACATGATTATCTTAATTGCCTCTTGAACGTAATCGATAAAAACTTGATACCCTTGCCTTCGGGAACTGGACCGGACTCCTCTGGTGCTGTTTAAAGATTTCTTCTTGATCAGTTGGTTGATCCTAAGGCATGCTAGATGATTTATATGCGTTGTCTGATTCACTCACTCTATCGGGTTCAGGAGCCAGGATACTTTAAGAAGTTGACTGATTTATCATTGCTGTTTTCAATCTCTTGGGTCTTAGTGTCTCACCAGGATACTTAGTCTATTTCGTATTTCCGAAATGTCTTTAGCTGCGGCCATAACAGACATTTTAACAGGCAACATTGTAATCAATACATGATGTAATGTCTTCCCATGAGAATTGCCATAAGCCAAAAGATAAGAGTATTATCGCGAATCATATTCATGTCTGCAGGCGAGGAAAGTTGTTGCTGAATCCAGTCTATTGTAAACTCAAGCAATTTGATAAATACTTCAACTGAATTCTTGTATAATCCATCACAACTGTCAACGGATGACAAGGTTTCGTATGTCTTTTACACTGACTTCGAATGCCTGAAAACGCTTCCGTGAAAGGGCTAATGTTTGGTTGTGCTACATAGATGTCAAATGGATTGGGAAATAAAAGATATTTACCATAATTGGTATTACTTTGATATGCTCAACTGATATATAAAACAAAGCAGTTAATATAGTGCTGTGCAAAAATAACAGCTGTAGCCAATATTTATCAATACGTCACTAAGGAAAAGATTGTCTGACAAGCGAATTTGAGGGGGGTTACCAGTGTAAAACGCATTTGTGTTTATGGGGTAAAACGCGGGTTAGACAGCAATGTCATCCGTGTGTCGTCACTGGGAGAGCTTAGAAAGTAGTGATGCCAGTACCGGATTTAGGTATAAACTAAACAAGCTACAGCTTAGGGCCACAAAGACTGAGCTCAGTCTGAAGGGCCCCCTCAAATTTATTTTATACCAAATATGGCTTCTATAGCTTCCCATAGCTTAGGGCCCCGCTTTGTCTAAATCCGGTACTGAGTGATGCGTACGCACGTGCGGAATCGCGTGCTACTTTAGATTTTTGGAAATTATGTTCGAGAGCGTGTTTAATTAATACACGCTAGCTGCACAGTTCAAATTCAAGGGGTGGGTGGTAGAAAGCTTGAACCCGTGTGAGTAGTTTAAAAAGAAAATCTGAAGCATCAATCCACTGTCAAAAAGACTTAATACAACAGCAGAAGCTTGTATGCATTCAGTATTTAAAAAGTGAAAAAAAGGTGAATCTACTCTTTTCTGATGTAATACGAAAGTTATAAGAAGATTCAATCATACATTTCCAATATTTCTTTACATATTTTGATCCGGTCATTCAAACAGTAGGTTTCCAATCAGAATTTTATAATAAGAAGTTCGCTGAATTACCCAACTATGAAAGCAAGGGTAGGTTCTTAGTAACTGTCATAGGCTGTAGGCATGAATTACTATGATGGAGCGGTTTTATAAAGGCGAGATTACACTCGTATGAGCTGTACCAGTCAGCTGACCTACAATAACAGCATTCCAGATGAAATAATTAATGAAATACAAGCTTAATTAATTTGTGAGAGTTTGTTTTCTTTTACACCTGCGAAGCAAGCCGCGGGTGACAATAAATTATGCACCTTATCACCCTTGGCTGACTTTATTGAGATTTCCTCATTTTTCATGAGTTGAGTAAGCATAAACAAATATGTATCATCAAGAACACAGCGTAAATATCTAATAGACATCAACGAAAGAGTCCAATCTAACGATATCTGATTGTGTCAGGAAGAGAACTTTTTATTGTCTTATTCATAAAGCGTAAAAAGCCCCCTCCCCTTACTTTTTAAAAATCGCGGTCGCTGTAATTAGTTGAGCCGGTTTATACGTATTCATGAGTAACAGGGATATCTCAGCACAGGCTGTCCCAGGTGTTAAGGAACCTAGAGAATTAGCCCTTGTCCATGGCGATGATCGGGCATGGTTTAGTTCTGCACACTCAAGCTGAAAGGGGAATCGATGCTGGATGAGTAATGTATCAAAGTTTTAGCATGATTATTTAAACGGACTGCGTTGTCTTTAATAGCTCATTGTCGCCATAGAAAAAGCCGACTATTATTTTTCATGATATTTCTAATCCTTACATTAATTCTTTAGTTGAATAAATATCTATCATTTCTTATACCCGTGCAGACAATTTAATGTCCAATTGTGTCACTGATATTAATAAAACTTTTGACATAATGTATGATTTTATTCTATTTGGCTACAGTTGTACTTTACACATTTGCATAAGGATTTCTGAAACTTTTCCCATATCCAGTACATATTCTAAGAAGGTTGAACTACATGTCGAATCTTTGTTTTTTGTTGTTCTTTGTTACATACAAACACTTTTTGAAAATTTAGTGTAAATGTCGAATTTCAGCGATAAAATTTTAATAGGAATATTACTTCTAAATAAATTAATAAAGAGACAACTAGCATTCATCTGTGTGATTAATTTTTAATTTAATAGAAATTTAAGTCTCGGGCTCAATGTGGGTATGTAAGAAAACTTTCCAGATACTACCCGTAGGTCGGTGGTTCTTACCAGGGGTTTCTCAGGTTCGTCCTGCACTAGTTACACTGGCCGTCATGAATAGCCTATCTTGTGCAGAAAAATGGCGTTAAACCAAACCCAACACACAGACACACACACACACACACACACACGTCTCAAGATAAATGTCATTGGATGAAATAATTGTTGACAAGTTATTTCAACGAATACAAATAGTTTGAACAAATAATACTTTCCTAACATAATTATGCGACATAAAAGCATATTCCGAATTGACAACAGCAGCAATAGAAACAAAACAGGGTTCATAACATTATTGTTAAAAAGACAGAATCCACTACTAAACTCGTGTTAAACCCATGTTTTGCAATGTATGTCATTTTAACAAATAAACAAGTACGGAAATGGTTCGGAATAATAAAACTAACTTTATCGTTGGGGTTTCAAGGGGCGAAACTCCTGCTTATTAAGTGTTTCCAAGGCATATTTTTGACCATCCAAAACGTCCACTAGGTAACGTTCCTGTTGTTTCCCGTTTATGTTTGGTTTTGGTGGGTTTTGGGTGGTGGTATTGAGATATTTGCGGGGTGGGGGTAGATTACCTGCTTCACCCAAAAATCTCCCACAGTAAACACCAACGATAACAGGTTATTTTTCTTTCTTGGCTCGACCCGGTGCTATCCCTCAGATTCAGGGGAAGGAACCGAGCTCAACTAGGCCTGATTGCCCAATACTCCAGCAGAAGTTAAGTTCCATAATTTTACACGTATGTCGTTGACCCAATGTTCAATCTTAGCGATGAAAAGTCAAACGGAGGTAGCTATTACATCACACGCTCGCGCGCGCCCGCGCGCGTGCGCACACACACACACACACACACACACACACACACACAGCAACAAATAAAGAGCCATATAACACAAAACACAGAAAGAAACAACCTCCCATGAAAAACCTAAACCAAACCAAAACAAAATATAAAAAAAACGACACAAAAGACGCAAAATATATTTGATAGGGACCGATGCGTGCAAGGGCATACCTCAAGTATTTTTCACATGAGGTGGATCCTTCCTTTGACACCCCACAAATAATTTAAAAATGCAAACACACAGAAAGATATATTATGTTTTGCAAGTAGATTTTTAAACAGTAGTGTTATCTTAAGGCGATACAATACAATCGTGGTGTTTGCTCAAAGGACAATTAAACAAATCGGTAATAAAATTGTTGGACTTACCACATGCTTTTGCATCATTAAAAATTGCCTAATTATTCTTAACATTTTTCCACTAATATTTTCACTAACTAGGTTTTGGTACAGCTTTCTCATAGAATATAATTATTGCATAGAATAGACCCTTACATTTTCCTAAATATTTTGAAAATTAATATATATATATATATATATATATATATATATATATATATATATATATATATATATATATATATATATATATATATATATATATATATATATATATATATATATATATATATATATAATACAATATAATACAATACAATACAATATAATATAATATAATATAATATAATATAATATAATATAATATAATATAATATAATATAATATAATATAATATAATATAATATAAATATATTATCTGCCATAGAATAACTTGCTCTAAATCTGGCTTGCACTTTGCCCAGTAATTGGTTTTTGTCCATCCATTCATGTATTCTATTACTTAAAACGCTTTGCTTAATACAGATGACAGAAGGGGGGGGAGTGGCCAAATGGTCTAAAGCGCTGACCATTACGGATCACTGCCATCTCACCTCTGTCTGCGTGAGTTCGAGTCCAGGTTCGGTTAACGTGGGTAAGTGAAAAAGCCTGCCAGTAGCTTCTCTTCGGTCGGTGGTTCTTCCTGGAGTTTTCCAGGGTTCTTCCTCCACCATTAATGCTGGCCGCCATGTATATCATACTTTTTGCTAACAATGGCGTTAAACCCATATAACAACAACAGATGACAGACTAATACCTTTTTAACTTAAGCGTTACTTTTCATCCCATTTCTTCAAAGTTGGTATGAAGATAGCCATTGACCAATAGTATAGTCTTTAATATTGGTGAAATTATGTTGCCCGCATATAGAAAGAAATTGCTTGATAAAGAGTCTTTTCTGACTTACTCAGTTTACTCAATGCTAGGTGTACCTCCTATTAAGTGATTCTTCTATCTAAAGTAGTTGAATGTTTTCATTTACCTGTATCAAGTAAGCAGAACAAGAAAAATTACAAAATTCTGAAAAATAGCCATACCAAGTTGCAGATATGGTGCTATGTTGCGTTCCAGCATTTGAAATCTTTACATGGCACGAAACAGTAGTGTAGTGTTAGAGTATAATTTAGATAAATGGTTATTTTGTTTGTTTTAATTCCTATTGCCTTTGCTTGCTTCTTGCAAGAGATTTGTACATATTTCTATGAAATGTGTAATCTTCAAGTGATCACATGTGTCTTTTAATATGAACTGTCTTACATATCTTAAGTCTTACATATCTTCAAGTGATCACATGTGTCTTTTAATATGAACTGTCTTACATATTTCAAGTCTTTGCTTTGACGGTTGTGCAATCTGTATCAAACTAAGGCTGACATTGAACTTTTCTTTTTGGAGATATCACAGCTCGGTTTTGATTTCGATTGATAGTCTTCATTGTGTTTGCTGCATCATGGTAAATATCAGAAATTGTTTCAATGCATTCATTGAGTTTGTTATTATTTATATCATTTAAAATATTATCAACTTGCTGAGATTATAGATCTTTTCAATTTTGGATACAAAGATAAACCTTCTTCTTTGTTCCATATATATATATATATATATATATATATATATATATATATATATATATATATATATATATATATATATATATATATATATATATAAGTAACAAAGAAGAAGGTTTTTTCTTTTATACAAAATTGAAAAGATCTATAATCTCAGCAAGTTGATAATATTTTATTTATATATCAGAATCATGTAATTGTTATACTTTCATTGCTTATAACAAAGAACGTGAGGCAGTTTAATATCAAAATCAAAGGAATGTAGGTCATGGATGATATTGTAATACTTATAAATATCTCATGCTTCTATTGTTAAACATTTAAAACATATATTTTTTAATTTAAAATGTGTTTTAAATGTTCACTCATCGGCTTCTTTTGACAGAAAACCAACAAAATCAAGAATTATTTACAGAAACGTTTGCATTGATGGGAGCAGTCAAAGATTATCAGCAACATTATATTGTTTATCCGAATCTCAGAGTGAAGTCTAATGATGTATGAGCATATAATTGTGTACAGATGGTTGTCATTGGTCAGCATATATGGCCTTTACATTGAATTGAGTGGAAGCAGTGTGACTACATAGAATGTAGGCTGCAATTTATTAAATTCCTGTCCCATGTCCTGTTGCACTGAGCAATAAGGACTCGAGTCAGATAGTACATGGATTGCATTGTAAGTGATATCAGTGTCGAATATCATCATATATGTCAAGGAATGTTAAGTGACATTAATTTTCATTGATGTGAAACTATAATTATCTTGATAAGAATCAGAACTTCCAACATAATTTATAATTATGTTTCTAGAATGTCAAGAAAGAATAGGCCGACCAAATATATGTCTGACCTGGTGGTGGTATACACCAAGGTTTGACATATTGCAGGAACAAGGCGTATATTAATGCAATATGTTGTCTGCAAAAAGAAGCTAAACTGAATACAAATAACTAAGATAAACTATAGTTGACTTTTAAACTAAAAATAATGTCAGTCCTTAGTTGAAAACATAATAATTTGTTGAGAAGCTGACTATTCAGTGGAGGAACAAAATTCCTAAAAATTACACAATTAAAAAAATTTGCAAGAGATAAATTTTTTTCTTTTCTTTTGGAGAGGTAAACTGTAGATAATGAAGAGAGCTGTTTCATTAAGTAAAATGGAGGAAGGATGAAGACAACTTTAAGCTCAGTGTTAGATATCCGATTTGCTTATGCATTTATGCAATGTTAACAATGCACAAATGTTGAGGGCATGCACATGGAGAGACAGATAAACTATTGAAATGGATGCAGTCGATCATATTTATATTTAGACATACATTTTCTATACTATTTGAAAGGTTCTTTGTTTACATATATAAACACATGCTGAAAATTTATATAATTTTATGCGAACTGTGTATGAAAAAATTGTTGCAATTTACCTATTAAATATGATTAGATTTTTAATCACAAGCAACACTATATTGTTTGCAACTTGTTATTTTAATCACACACACACACGCACACACACACACACTTGCCATTTATTTATTTGTGGGTGCCATGAGTGGCAGCGTCATGTGTGTCTCTGTTAAAACTCCTCCAGATTCTGACAAAACGTCTATATTTATACCAGTCACATTCATTGGTTAGTCCTTAATTCCATTATAGGTGTTTGCATTATTCTATTTGACTTGCATCACAAAAAATGATTAAGTTTTGGACAAACACTGTTTTTACATATTTGTTTTTTTTTAGTTGAAAATACTTTTTGTTCAGGCTGGTAACTTTGAAAGAATAGCAAAAGATAGGATGATCCAGAGATTGTTTCTCTCAAATTTTGGACTGTTCAGATATTTTCAATCTCCAAAATTGGTTTGGCTTCATGTTTTGTGTTATTGTCGATCAGAGATCGATGAAGGTAAAGCATTGCAAAGATTACCAACATGTGCCATAGGAGACAGAATGTCGAAGGTTATTAAGGTTTGGTTACAGTTTTTTTATATGCATTTCCAACCTAAACCTGTTGATTGATTCTTATCATATTTGACATGAATCGTACATAAGGTAGGTTTATTCATTCCTCAACATGCTTATTCATTCATATGATTTTATTTTCAAGGTCATAGTCATATAAAATTTGGTCATTCATGTTCTCAGGGTTGTCATCATAGAAAATTTGCATTAAGGCTTAGGATGAATTTTTCGATGATTATATTTTCCAAACCCATCAATGCATATTTATCAAACTTGTTATGAATTATTATGAAGCAACGACAATTTTGCGAAATGCATGATTGCCACTTTAACCTCCAAGTCAAGGTTAATTTCATGAAAATGTGTGTACAGTGCTTAGGACACATAGTTCTAACTGACATTCCTGCTGCTTATATGTCCAATATGGCTGCCACAATGTCATCACTTCCCTTGAATGGACAGTTTTTGTTTTAAGCAAAACAGTTCTGATGGTATCTTATTAGTTCTAAATGAATATGGTGCAAATCTGACATCCAGTATGGCCATCACAGCAGAGAGTGTGAAAATCTTTTTCCTGCTGAAGAATATCATAATTACTTTCAGCAGCTTAAAGGAAGAAATTATCTCATGTTGAATTCCTGGAAATTCTTGGCCAGAAGAGTGTCAATACCTCTGATTGATTCTCATCACAAATGATGCTTGTCTGCCATCAAGTAAACCTTAAAAGGATTTCTTCTCAGAAATTGCTTTACCAAATTAGACCTAATTTAACTAAATATATTATGAAAGACCTTCCAGATTTCTACAAATAATGAAATTTCTGTTATAAAAGTATCCCCCTCCATAATTATTAATGCTATCTTCTTGATTCTTGCTGAATATATACCATTTATACTCAATTATAGGTCAAGTAAAACTGACAAAACCCTCAAAGATCATCATCTGCCAGATCATAAAGTGAATGCAGACCAGGGTCTGTCTTGTTTATTTTACTGATTACTTCTAACAGGCGGCACAGACTTAGATGTAGAAGCAGATTCTGTGATGGAAGTTTTGGCTCTGTAGAGATTGCAGTTGGACTTGACTTTTAAACTAGTTCAGTATATACAATATTTACCAACTTTGAAAGACAAACACTCTGGTATTATGGCCATTCAATTTTGTAAAAATGATACTGTACAATATACCTACTGTCTTTAAATGATGCTGTACAGTATGCCTACTGTCTTTAAATAGTGTACAATATGCTACTGTCTTTAATAAATGGCGTACAATATGCTACTGTCTTTAAATGATGGTGTACAATATGCTACTGTCTTTAAATGATTCTGTACAAAATATGCATACAGTCTTTAAATAATGTTGTACAATATGCCTACGATTACTCCAACTCACCCTACGATTGCTTCAGTTCACCCTACGATTACTTCCGCTCACCCTACGATTGCTCCAGCTTTTCCGACGATGTCTCCAAGAGCTCACTGTACAATTATTCCACCTTGTCCTTTTTGAACGATTTGGAGTGCCATGCTCGTTCGCATCATAGCGAGTGAGAGGCATATATACATCAATCAGTACTATCGCGTGGGCACAGATCAGTTAACTAGTAGAATTAGATGTCTCTCTTAAAATTGGTTTCAGTGGCGTCATTGAGCAGTTTACAGTGTTAAAAACTCGGAGAACGTATCGTCTTTAACAAATATTTTCCTTCTTTCCTTTCTTTCCAACTTAAATTAGACAAGAAGAAAGCGAAATTTATTAACAAAGGCACTTTGGGGGCTTTAACCAGCTGTCATACTAGGCCAAAATGAACCTTTTCTTCTAACACGGCTAAGATTTAAAAAAAAAAAAGATATCTAGTGTAGTTGTTTTCTGTTTTTCTTTTCCCTGAACAGATTTTTTAATCTTTAACTGAGATTTTTTGTTCACCAAGATATGAGATTAATATTTACAACTTTTGTAAACCATGGTCATCAAAATATATGCTCAGAATTCAGCCAAGCGATTCTTCTGGCCATGAGCAGGTGATACAATAAACATTCTTCTGATTGGGAACGTCTTTGAGAGTAAATTGCGTTACTCTTTCTTTCTGTCTGTCTGTCTGTCTGTCTGTCTGTCTGTCTCTCTCTCTCTCTCTCTCTCTCTCTCTCTCTCTCTCTCTCTCTCTCTCTCTCTCTCTCTCTCTCTCTCTCTCTTGGTAGATATCTCAATACTTCTTCGGGTAAAATATTACCTGGCATTATTTAAAACTTCCGTTTATTTTTTATTTTGTCATAGCGCCTGAGGTTAAGTGCTTTTCTTTTCTTTCACATCAGCTTGGTACAAAAAGTGTATCTTAAAATATCATGCAATTTTACCATACACCATTTGGAATTAATTGGAAGCAACTTCATAAACTAGAGCCACCCTTCTGGCTCACCATAGTGAATTACCACTTTTCAATGCACACTATGATACTCACCTCCCCCGTCAGCAGCACAGGGGATACAAATTCTTTGGGTATCTGAGAGAGGAAAGAACGAAGAGAAATGGTCTGAAGACTATATCCTTATGAAAGATGGTAATCACACTAGCAACCTATATAATAATTTTATACTTTTTGAACAAACTACCTGATACGTTTTCATAAAGTTAACAAATATTAAGTATTATTCTAATGTTCGTGTCGCAATTGTGTTTTAGGCAGGTATGTAGATTTTGCATAAATCTGGTTTGTTTGTATCTCCCTCCGCCGATTTTGAAAACAAAAATATTTAATGTAGTAAAATGTGCATAGCACTTAGTCAATTCATCCATTGATTTATAATTTGTAACCTGAATGTGACCAGAGTGACCCTGACTCTGGCGTCGTCAGCGCGTTTTTTTTTTTTGCTGAACGGAGTTTCCATTTATCACCAAACTGCTTACATTTTATCACCATACTGCTTACTTTTTTTCACCATACTGCTTACATTATGGGCGACTCTATTTTCCACAGACAACTTAGTGAAATATTCTGCAACTACAGGAAAATTCCTTAAATTACTAGAAGGTTGAGTGTTATCTTTTGGCACACAAGAATAGAGAAATCATTCCGCGTGTTTAATCCATGTAAAAAGCAAATTTGTAGTTGTCAATCTTTCTTTTGCATTATTCGACATTGTAAATATCAGAAGCAGGCGAAGTAATATTTTTCTTCTATATACAAAACGGGTAGTCGAGCATCCACCCCTTCGCTGGAAATGGACTTTTCCAGGCATTGGAATGAATGGCTAGCAGGGTCGTCTTTTAAGCTGAGAACTTCTGTTTGATACGAAACGCGCAGTAGATAATATTGTTAGATCCCCCACCCCCGGTCATAACCAGGTTTCAAAATATATATTTTTGAATGATCTAAGTTCTGTTCATCTTTCATCTCATTTGTGCGTGCTTTTCGTTTTTAAAAACAGTAGAGGGCACAACAAACTGGGAGGTATGTTCAGACTTATAATCGTGTTAAATAAAAATATACAGGTCATTTACACCTTCAACATTGTCACGTTGTGTGAGAGAATTTGCTAACAATTCCTGTCTCATGTTTATAAATATCTTCTGATATAATTCGTAATTCAAAATACTTTTGTTAATGTCAATGCGTGTTATATCACTACTTTAGACCGATTGTGAAACAAAGAAACTACCTATCTGTGTCTTAGCCATTGCATTACGGTCAAGTTTGCAGTTATGCCGCAGTGGTGAGAAACTGTCTGTTTTGCAATCAGCAGTGATGTCACCAGTCAACATAGTCTTAAAGATGGCCACCTGACATTATTACGTATCAGTGCTACTACCCCAGGCAGTTTTCAAAGAGACGACCATTATTCAAACAGAACCAAGTCAAATTTTGGCCAGAGATTATTCTGTTACATTCATTGCGAAACAATGAGTGCACGTTGAAAAGAGTAGATCATAGAGAAGTTGAGGGTTGGAAACTAGACTGCACTCCGAGAGAACAATAGGCACTCATAAAATGAGAGAGAAAGGAGACCTAGGTACTTCGGACGAGATTTGGAACAAAAGCTTCTGAGGTAAAATATCATCCCCCGAACCTGTATCACTTTCTTAACTAAGTGTCGTAAGATTTATATGTTATTATGTGCATTTATTTTAAAAGAACTTTAATCTCATGTGTATTGCTGAATTATCAACTTGTCGTAATATAGCGTATAGCAAATTAATAATATCCAAGATTAATGTATGCAGTTGTTAGGATAAAATTGAAGTAGATGATGTAATCTGCTTCTATGTTGCGTAACGGAAATCAATAGTATTGTATGACCTTGTACTTGTTCAATTTGAATATATAGTTGTGGAATACGCACGTATAATTATGCGTTTTATATTTGTGTGTGTCTTTTATAATTTGCAAGGTAGGAAATGCGTCGGAATATTGTTCATATTGATAGTTTACTATATAGAGAATTAAGGATATGCGTGTATGTATCATAAATCGTGTTATTGTTGTTTTTATAACCTTTATTATAGAATAAGCGTGTGTGGACTATTTAGATTTTAGTGTATGAGTTTACCTAATGATTTAATTACCATTAAAATGATGAAAGGTCTGTGAGAGTGTGTTACTTTTCGTATGCTTAAGGAGGCAGGGTACAGTTTCTTATTTTGGCCCCTGGCAAATTTCTTAACTTAAGGCTATGGTGTGACTTTTTCAGCAATTATTGTCTACTAATTAAATATATGGATATATTTGTGAGCTAGGTGTTTCGGGCTTGTGTTGTTCTTGAAATTGATGTCAGGCATCATGTACACCTTCCATTGTTACTCTGCAATATGTTGATAGTGAAATACCAATAGTTGTCTACGAAGAAGAGCTAGCCTCTCGTAACAGTAAATATGTGGGTTTGGGACAAGGAGCATATCTCAAAAGCGGCTTGGATGACAACTATTTTCAACTGAATCAGCCTGTTTAGTACACACTGTTTGGCAGAATTGTAATCTAGGAAAAAGGCTTGTGTCTGCACTGTGAGTACCACATGGTGTCAAAAATGACCTTCGGACATGAAAATTGCAGGTATAAATTTGGGGTTGGGGTGCATAAACTTTTTCTGCTATGAACTGCCCCTGACTTCTCTGGTCAAGTGGATAATATTTTTATGCTTTGTTTTAATATAGGTATCTCAAAATATGGGCATTCTTGACCTCACTTGTGTATTTGATTTTTTATGATTTTTTGTACTAGGTCACTGATTGCGGCATTAAATTTGTACATAAATACTGGCCCCTGCCCCCTTAAGCATTGAGACCAAATTGTACGTCGCTTTTAATCCACAGGAAGCTTTCCGTATGGGATAGGACGCCATCCGAATATTAGAGAGAAGAGAATACATGGACTGTCGGAAGAATAGGCAGTATTGCGAAGACACGGTCAGAGACGGTCACAGGTGTACCGGAAACACCAATAAGCAGGATCGGGAGAACAGAAGCAAGGGTACTGGAAGTACCGACAAAGGAATACAGCACGGAAGTTACAGATGAGTAACATAGAATGAACGCGGGAAGGAGACTCTCTCACCTTTAATTTTACCTGATTAAATAAACGTTAATTTGAATAGGTCTTGTACTGATTTAAAGCAATCATGTTGAACAATAGTCCCATAATTGTTGAATATCTTGATATAGTTTATTAAACTGTTATACCTTTCACCTTACTAATTTTATATTTTACACACCTAGACAGTCGGCTTTGCTGGCTCGGGGATCGGAGCTATTTAACCTTTTAATTGTCCTTCTTTCTCCAGAGAAATAATTCCGCAGGGTGAAAGTAACAAACACCAGTTATTTCAGTAATGGGATTTAATCGCTAGATATTTTATTATATATATATATATATATATATATATATATATATATATATATATATAATTAAGTGGAAATTGTTCACTTTCTTTGTATCCGGTGCATAAACATTCCATTGTTTACATGCACCGAGAAGTACATACGGCAAAATCAATGATAAAATACATAGATAGTTTTGGACGAGATCAACCAAATGTGTGAACCAGCACAGGGACTAATATCGTAGCTTAGACTGTATCTCTCAGTGATACAGGTGATATAAAATAATATTATTTAATAGCGTATGTATGACTGATAGTTAAATTGTAAGCAGAGGTACGAGACGGTACGTGGTCCAGAATAATTCGGACTGAATGTCACTTGCTTTGATGTACAATGAAAGAAACACGTGTTGATATCCGAATTTATCCTACCACATACTGCTGCGATTAGACTCGCCCGATTATGGCTTGACCCAGTTTAGTACCTGGACGAGTATTATAAAAACCCACAGCGATCGATAACTTTAGTTCAGAAGTTCCATGATAATAAACGAGGCGCAGATCATTCAATAGACCAACAAGTAGGTCTCCACTTTTATTTCAGACAACAAAAAAGGAGACCTACTTGTTCACTAGTCAGGATTTAATAGTCTTTGGCGTAACAAAATTAGTATAGTTTTAAAACAACAATTTAAACTCAATTTAACAGGAGCTAATGCGCATATATCTAGGTGTGGGGGTGGGTGTTCCAAACCCTTCAAACCCAACCTTCCCCAGCTTAAACATCCACCTATATACACAAACGTACAGTAACTTGTCACTTGAAAGTTGACTATCGTTTTGTTTTTGCGCACATTTATTAGGTATTATATACATTTTGAGCAAATAGACATTGGATTGTTGCCCTTTCGATGAAAGTCAGAGCCTTTCTGTTTACATTATAACCCCCCCCCAACACACATGATCTGATCCAGCCCTGTACATCACCAGTATGATTTATATATATATATATATATATATATATATATATATATATATACACACACACACACACACACACACACACACACACACACACACACACACAATAGCTATGTGTGTTCTGATGTATACATATTGACAACCGTTTGGATATTTGACACCAGGAAAAACATTCTTGACTGGAAAAACCCAAACGAAAATTTTATTCGGACTATCTTCGTACTTATCGTTGTAAGGAGAATAAGTGTAGTTCTACCTGTCTTGTGACGAGTTTGTATAATACAGAAAATAATAATCGTGTAATGGAATGTTTTCTGTCTACTTCCGTGTCCATTATTCCAGTGTAAATGTGGCAAATTATGCGGCTTCTACAAAATGTTACGCAGAATGAACTTTTGGTAGACATAAAATAATCTGGTGGACAATATTCCGCACTGAAATTTGTCAATGTTCTTGGTAAGTTTTGATATGACCTTTAATTTCAGCAGTTTATGCAAACAAAGACATCTGGAATGAAATCAACTGGTGCTCTACTGTATGAAGCTAATTGGCGACTGTTAAACTAAACGAACCTTTATGTCGATCTTTTTTTATTTTTTGTCTTTTTAGTTTTTTTTAGTACCGCTATTTCCTTATCGAGCCTATGACAATGTTGCTTGATCAGATGGATGGGGTTTGATTTTTACTTTGTGACGCGAAGACAGTAGTGTTTGGAGGATATTGGGAACATATTGGAATTAACATTGCTCCATATTCATTCACGGAAGAGTCTCTTGGTTAACAAACATGAAAAGCATATATCAAACTTAACTATAGGTTGTACCTGATGATATTATTGAAATAGATATATTTCTTGTGACAAAAGGGAATGGTAATATTAACAATATGAAGGAAAAATTTGTCGAAAGTTTATGGGGCCTCACGACAATGGCAAGGTTAAAATTTGTATGTATAATCCAGCACATCGCGCATGCAGACATGCTGTTCAAACGCGCACAGTTTTACTATCCATAACCAGCTTTCCTATTATTGTCCAAACACACACTCCTACAGTCCAAAGAACATGGCAGGAAGTGTTATTGCACAACATTTCACACAAACAAAAAAAACTTGCTATCGCACACAACGACAGAAATTATTTACTTTATAGCCACACTACTATATCCTTATATAATATTATCATACAGAGGAGAAAGGGGTGGGGGCGTTTAAGTTTTAGTTAGCAACAAAAGACACACACAATTGTTTGACAAATATGATCAATATCTCTATGTTCTAGAGATTTAGCTCATACCGGCAAAATTCAAAGCTATATTTTACGCGTTTTCAATCCAGGCAGTTGTGGAATCGAGAAATTAATTTTACCCTAATTGTATTTTCCCCTAATTATATTAAATTTAGCCAGTACATGTGTTTTGTTTGCCTTTCGGTTTAGTGACGAACAGAATTCATTTCGTGACTTTTGTGTCTAGGTGAAAATTACAAGGGAACCTTAGCTTCTTTTTAATGCATAAATCTATGTAGGGCAATTTTCACTTTATAGCTTGTTTATATTCGTTAGTCCACCAATGTACGGACTGTCTCACGCCCACCCCTCCCACACTCCGTTTTGGTACGCATATCTCAACTGCCGAGGGCAGAGCTTTAACATTATTTTGGTTATAGCGTTTAATATTCTTATCGTGCAGCCAAACTGACAGACAACATTGAATTATAGTCGCGTTGCACCAATTGTCTATGAGCGACTGGTTAAGGTACTCACCGGGTACTTCATAAGTAATGGCCGTACTGGTGCTGTGCACACTTCTAAATTATTATGTCCGGAAGCGAAAAGGATATAAGGGGATAAGAAATTCACGCCTCGATGTCAACGCAAGGCTTCTGGTTATTTGTATGTTCTGCCTAGATTCATTACTGTCGTATTGGACGGAATTTTTAAGAAAAAGTTCTCTTTACTTTCTGGTTCTATGAAAGTAAAAAATATACATGAGAGGAAACACATTTTGAACGATTTCTGACATTGATTTCCTTATTTGAGACATTTAAATTAAAGTGGTGATTCTTGATGATGGGATTAGTTTTCGAGTTTATTCAATATATGTCACCTTGTGCGGTTGTGGCCTGATGGTTTTGGGAATTATCCAAATTATCGTGTATAATTTATATGTGCAGACTTTTTATATTTTGAATCCGATGGTATCACTGGTTTCTTTATATAGAGTTTGGGGTTTTATATTCATGCCGTTGATCATGATGGCAATGGATTTTGAACCACCCTATATTTATGCCGTTGATCATGATAGTAATGGATTTTGAACCACCTTATATTTATGCCGTTGATCATGATGCTAATGGATTTTGAACCACCTTATATTCATGCCGTTGATCATGATGGTAATGGATTTTGAACCACCCTATATTTATGCCGTTGATCATGATGCTAATGGATTTTGAACCACCTTATATTCATTCCGTTGATCATGATGGTAATAGAGTTTGAACCACCTTATATTTATGCCGTTGATCATGATGGTAATGGATTTTGAACCACCTTATATTTCTGCACTTTTTAACGGTCAGGCTATGTATTTTATGTTTAGTTTATGATTTCTGTTGCCAATCACATCGGCCATGAGCGACGGGGCCTGATGGACTGTGAATTTGACCACATCATACTCAACTAATTTTAGGGTCCGTTTTTGTAATCACTCACACACATACGACACACACACACACACATATACACACACGTGTATAATTTATTCGTTGTGTAACATGTGTTGCCATCTTGTATAGATGGGCCTGATAGCCAGGGTTTTGAGCCTCATTCTATTATTTATGTACTATTTTAAGACATGACCTGACCTTTCCTTACGCCAATTTTGATTAACCGAGGATAAGACTATAGAGTACTTGTTAGTATATATAAACCACATTTAGCTATTTGGCTTTTAACAGTTATAATTGTTAATAGATTATGTATCCTGTTTCCTGGTGGTGGTGTAGACTCAATTTGTTTTCCGTTTTATAGCTTAGTGGTGTTCCACTTGAGTTGTTAACATTAAACTAAATTATTTTTGCATTTGTTGAGGCGTGCAACTGATGTTGACCTCTCTCAGGGGATTTTCTCCGTTAGAAATATTTCCTAATTCCAAGGAGCGCATCACGTTGAAGAAGTCACTAATTATAACTGCATTTGGTGTTGGGGTGTATCCATTTAACTGTGTGATTTATAGACCAGAATATGATTGCAGTTATCGATAGTCTCGCCTCCATCGCCCTCGCTATGTACATCACATCTCCTGCAGTACGTCCTAGCTTCTGGGATTTAGAGCCATCAGTATGGATTGCTGTACATCCCTTGTGTTCCAAAACGGACAAATGAATGGTTGTAGAGCCATCAGTATGGATTGCTGTACATCCCTTGTGTCCCAAAATGGACAAATGGATGGTTGTGGAGCCATCAGTATGGATTGATGTACATCCCTTGTGTCCCTAAACAGACAAATGGATGGTTGTGGAGCCATCAGTATGGATTGTTGTACATCCCTTGTGTCCCAAAATGGACAACTGGATGGTTGTGGAGCCATCAGTATGGATTGCTGTACATCCCTTGAGTCCTAAAACGGACAAATGGATGGTTGTAGAGCCATTAGTATGGATTGCTGTACATCCCTAGTGTCCCAAAACGGACAAATGGATGGTTGTGGAGCCATCAGTATGGATTGCTGTATATCCCTTGTGTCCCAAAACGGACAAATGGATGGTTGTGGAGAATTTATGGAGAAGCCTATTTAATTGGATAATTACGATGAATTAAAAAATAATTTTTGCACAACAGTTACCTCCCATCCCCCCCAAAATTGTATTTAAACCGTTCTCAAAATTATTACTGATACTCTTGCACTTATTTATTATTCACCTAGTCTATATGACTCCAATGGCGTCTTCACTACATAGTTACGCCTTCAGTGGTTACTTCATTGTGCAGGTGCACACTCCAATGATTTCTCCTCTCTAGTGAATTATAAGGTACTGGGACTCCCCTATATCTATGTTATTGGGACGTTCTGGATTTGTCCGCCCTTGTGGCAGGATACCCTGCTTAGCATACTCTTTCATAAGCAGTCTCAACTGTACCTTAGCAATCCAGGTTGGAAACGGCTACAAAATGAAAGTTGTTTTGAGTCATGGTACAAGGTTAATGTGCGTATTACACTCAGTAACTGTTGCATTCAGTGCCTTCATTCTCTGTTTTATATGAGGGCTGTACACATGTCAGGTCTACAGGTTATCTCTTTTATACACTAAACGAAATCAAACCTAACATTTTATGAATGCAAGGCAATGCAAACATGAAATATCTGCGTAGCAGCGGATCTATACAAGTATATAACATCATAATGACAATATATTCAACGTACTAGCGTTTTCATATTTGAATATGGATTATACTACAATATATTTGACAAATATTACCGTCCTAGGGTATGCATGATAAATGCATAAGTAGTGAAAAACAAACTACTAGAATTAGTTATAATGAAAAAAAGAGACTCATCAAAACATAATCCCTTTTTATATATTTTAAAAACCCAACCACCTCCTCCGAACAAAACGAAAAGAAAAGAAAAAAAAGCATTTACTCCCAGATTTATAATTCCCAGATGTTCGCAGTTAGAACACTTGTTCAGATATTATTCAAAACGCTAAAAGAAATAAAGTATTTTCATACTTAGTCTGACTGCTCCTAATGTACAGGTGTTAGCTCCTGTCCATAATAACTATACATGTGATTGCTATATTGGCAGTCATATTGGTCGCCTTATACAGAACATGTGATTGCCATATTGGCAGTCATATTGGTCGCCTTATACAGAACATGTGATTTCCATATTGGCAGTCATATTGGTCGCCTTATACAGAACATGTGACTGACATATTGGCAGTCATGTTGGTCGCCTTATACAGACCATGTGATTGCTATATTGGCAGTCATATTGGTCGCCTTATTCAGACCATGTGATTGCCATATTGGCAGTCATATTGGTCGCCTTATTCAGACCATGTGATTGCCATATTGGCAGTCATATTGGTCGCCTTATACAGAACATGTGATTGCCATATTGGCAGTCATATTGGTCGCCTTATTCAAACCATGTGATTGACATATTAGCAGCCATATTGGTCGCCTTATACAGGCCATGTGATTGCCATATTGGCAGTCATATTGGTCGCCTTATTCAGACCATGTGATTGCCATATTGGCAGTCATATTGGTCGCCTTATTCAAACCATGTGATTGACATATTGTCAGCCATATTGGTCGCCTTATACAGGCCATGTGATTGCCATATTGGCAGTCATATTGGTCGCCTTATACAGACCGTGTGATTGCCATATTGGCAGTCATATTGGTCGCCTTATACAGAACATGTGACTGACATATTGTCAGCCATATTGGTCGCCTTATACAGGCCATGTGATTGCCATATTGGCAGTCATATTGGTCGCCTTATTCAAGCCATGTGATTGACATATTGGCAGCCATATTGGTCGCCTTATAAGGCCATGTGATTGCCATATTGGCAGTCATATTGGTTGCCTTATACAGACCATGTGATTGCCATATTGGCAGTCATATTGGTCGCGTTATAGAGACCATGTGATTGCCATATTGGCAGTCATATTGGTCGCCTTATTCAGACCATGTGATTGACATATTGGCAGTCATATTGGTCGCCTTATACAGACCATGTGATTGCCATATTGGCAGTCATATTGGTCGCCTTATACAGACCATGTGATTGCCACATTGGCAGTCATATTGGTCGCCTTATACAGACCATGTGATTGCCATATTGGCAGTCATATTGGTCGCCTTATACAGACCATGTGATTGCCATATTGGCAGTCATATTGGTCGCCTTATTCAGACCATGTGATTGACATATTGGCAGTCATATTGGTCGCCTTATACAGAACATGTGATTGCCATATTGGCAGTCATATTGGTCGCCTTATTCAGACCATGTGATTGCCATTTTGGCAGTCATATTGGTCGCCTTATACAGACAATGTGATTGCCATATTGGCAGTCATATTGGTCGCCTTATTCAAACCATGTGATTGACATATTGGCAGCCATATTGGTCGCCTTATACAGGCCATGTGACTGCCATATTGGCAGTCATATTGGTCGCCTTATACAGACCATGTGATTGCCATATTGGCAGTCATATTGGTCGCCTTTTACAGAATATGTGACTGACATATTGGCAGTCATATTGGTTGCCTTATAGAGACCCTTTTGTAGGTATCATGGCGTGTATGAGCTTCTTGCCTAGTGAGAACTATTACGCCACTATCACGGTCATAATGCTTACTTGAATTTGTATTCTACATTCAACTTCGGATAATGTGTTTTTAACACAGTCGATTTCTGATAATATATTTTCAGGGTTTTTCTCACAATGAAAATCTAAACTTAATTTAATGCATAAATAAAACAAATTAATACTGTTATGTCAGTTTGTGACACTTCGCAACTACCTTCTATCTCCGACAGTATTTTTGCCTTTTTGCCTTTTTTCCTAATGGCCGGTCTTGTTTTGATCCATATTCTAAAGCCTTCATTGTCTTACATGTCTTACATATTCATGGGGGTAGGGTCGGGGTGTGTTGCCATTTCTATCTGGACGTTACTGATGGTAATTCTATTTTGAAGTCATGGAGTTTTCTACCTGTTAAGTCTTGGACGACTTTACTTCTTAAGAGCTTTTTGAATATCTCGATGATAGTCCTGGAATGGTGCGACTGAGATCCTTATCGCGTAACTCGCGAGTAATTCTTATTGCCTTAGTCACAGAGGTTGTTCCTCTGCTAACATTTTCACAGACTCGTGTATGCAAATTTTATATGGCTGAAAAAGCTTTAAGGATGTGAAGGAAAATACTAATCCGATTATGTAGGTAGAGATCGACAGAGAAAATGTTAAAGAACATGCTAATACAGTTTTGTTTTTAGTCAATGAAAAAGAAAACAACAAGATTATAATAAGCTACTCTAAATAAAAAAATGGGTTGGGGTACCCGAGTGGTCTAAAGTGCTCAACCTCACGGATCACTACCATCTCGTCTCTGTCTGCGTCGGTTCGATTCTCGGGCTCGGCTAATGTGGGTACGTGAGAACGCTTGCCAGTAGCTTCTCGTGGGTCGGTGGTTCTTTTCGCGGTTTTTCCGGGTTCTTCCTCCACACGTAATACTGGCCGCCATGTATAGTCTATCTTGTGCTGAACATTGGCGTTAGTCTCTACAAAAACAACAACTCAAGACAAGAATATAGACAAACAATATTACTTATGATCGTACAAAACTTGACTTCCAATGATCTAATTCACTGATTTTGCTATCAATTGTCTGGTTTTTATTGCCTGAAAACGAAGCATTATAGTTAAGGGGTTGAAGACGTTGCAATACTTCGCTGTAACGTTGCGTTTTGTATGTTTCTGGTAAATCGGTTCTGTTCAGCAACTATTATAATTCTTGTTGTAATTGAGACATTTCGATGAGATAGGATACGGGGGTAATCAAATTATTAAAACTGAGTTGGCGTCCTTGATCACGATCCTAAGAAACAAGTGTGAAATCCCTCTTTCAAAGGACGCATTTCTAGCTTCTTTTTTCCCTTTATAGTTTGTGACTGCTGAAAATGGTCTAGCAGTCAATTCGTACGAAGGAGTAGTCAAATTTAACAACGGTCCTATCAGTATAGGTAGAAATCCTCCTCGTTGATCATACTTAGAGTGAGGGATAGTTTCTTTTCACAATTTGGTGACGAACATTTAGATAGTTTGCTGAATGCTGTTTCTGTATCTTGGACAAAGGTACTATTTATTTCAAAACACTCAAAAATTATTCAAACATGGTATCGATGGATTCTTTGGGTGCTGCTGGAATGACTTGCTTTCTTTTCGGAGGATTCTATTTTAATATAATAATCTATAAAGAGGTCTATTTTGGTAAAGGCTCTATATAATGAACCTGCTTATAGTGTGACGTAATGTTCCATTGGATGATTAAATCAGGTTGGTTGTGTTGCGACATAAGACGTGTGGGAAATATTGCGACATAGAGACATAATCGAGACATGGATATGTATGTAAGTCGAGCAGTGAACAAGTATTCCTATTCCTATTTTAATTACCGTTCATATTTTAATTTCAATTTTCAGTAGTATTTAACGTTATGTTTAGATTTAGTGTGAGAAGTGTCATTTATTTAAATTATTTATTGGAATTAAAATTACTCATAAACAATATTTTGGAATTATTGTGAATTCATTCAAAGAAATTATGAGTAGTGTAATTGTGATGAATCAAGATTATTGGCACATCAGCAAATTCAATGAAAATTGAAAATATGCGAATCATTCAGAACAGAATACTTTTTAACTTGTGTTAGAACACTTATAATTGTTGTGAAGTTAATTCACATTACTTTATGTTCACCATAACGTTTAATTCTATAACTTAATTAAATTATTTGTTATGTGATACATAACTTATTGGTTTTGTATCTTTCTGTTACTTAGTTTAAGACCACAGATTCATAACACTGTCTGGAAGACAATAGTGTGTGTACAAGCAGGGGTGTCTGTAGAGGGTAATATTGTATGGAATGGCAGTATGAAATAGTTGAGGCAAAGAATAGTGAAGCAGTGTGCTATATGTAAACCGATAATTTATTTAACAAACCCCAGCGGTTCTTGTCAGTGCCACCAAAGTCACTAGAATAGATCTAGCTGCTAATCGTATTTGCCAAATACTTTTGTGTTTGTGTTAGTGTATGTTTTTCTATATGTATGTTTGTGTATGTCTATGTTGTTTCCAGCTTAAACATAAATCCTCGCTTTTACATCATCTGTCTTCTGTTTGATAGTATGTGTTTATACATACTCTTCCTATACTTGTGTGTGATATGTTTTGTATGTTTATTAGAAAGTATGAGAATCAGCACTTCCTACTATTTCCATTGAATGGTAGCGATGGATGGTGTATATTAGTCTGTACAGCAATCACAAACGTAATAAGTATATGTATTGTGTATTTGACTGGTATTCAAAAGGTCTGTGATGACTTGTATATGCGATGTGTTGGACTGTACATAAAAAGTTTACACTACCATTCTCTTTTGTAACCATTAACGTTCGACCATTCTTCCCTGCACAATTTTAGCTTTGCAATTCCTGTTTGCCCACATAAACAATTTTATACCTACCGTACTATCCTCATGTTAAACCTAAATACAATATTAACGTAGTCTTTCCAATATATTCACCAAGAGACTCTTGCATGTAATCATACGGCATAATGATAATTCCCGTATATCCCCCAATGCCCTCATACAACTACAATTGATTGAACTTGAACAATTGTCGTTAGCAAGAGTGTATGGGGAACGTTGTTTTGAAGCAGGAAACAGATTGGTATTTAGCCATAATAGGAACCAATGCCACCAAATCATCTGAGTGATGGCTGAGGTCGAAACATACTTCTGGTGACCAATGCCGAATTTAGACAAAGCGAGGCCCTAAGCTATGGGAAGCTATATAGGCCATATTTGGTATAAAATAAATTTGAGGGGCCTCTTCAGACTGAGTTCAGACTTTTAGGACCTAAGCTGTAGCTTGTTTAGCTCATGCATAAATCCGGTACTGCTGGTGACGATATAAACCAGATTAAAACCGCGTTGTGATCACGAGCCAGAAATGGCTTGTGGATTGAAACCTTCTTAACTTAATTATTTTCTCTCTCTCTCTCTCTCTCTCTCTCTCTCTCTCTCTCTCTCTCTCTCTCTCTCTCTCTCTCTCTCTCTCTCTCTCTTCAAGAGTCTTCTTTTTTAAGTTTGTTTGCTTTCATTACTGATGCAAGTTATTCGATCTTTGGAATTTGTATCAATAATAATAATAATAATAATAATAATAATAATAATAATAATAATAATAATAATAATAATAATAATGATAATAATAATGATGATGATAATAATAATAATAATAATAATAATAATAATAATAATAATAATAATAATAATAATAATAATAATAATAATAATAATAATGGTAATTATCATGATATCAGTGGTGTTTGGACAATAATGCTGATTATGGTTATGACATTTTTATGATGACAACAACTAAGAAGTATAGGAGATACAGACAGTAAATAAGTAAAATGGAGGGATTAGATTGTGCGGCCGAAACACCATTTCTTTATTGCTTGTTCTGTCCATAGTTAAATCTACGATTTCCGCATGTATGACGATAAGTGACTGGTCATCTCTTTCTACCACGAACCACTAGTTTTCTCTGGACGTTTTATTAACATCAAGACAAAAGGTTAGTATGTAAACCGTGGAGCGTACGAGCCATTCTATATTGCACAATCGATGCGCACTGTCAAGTTACTAATTACGATGATGATACGGTACTCGTCAGTTGAGACAATGAAATAAAAGTGTCCATAGGAAATTAATAAGAAAATCAACGTGTTAATCTAAATAATATTTGTCTTTGATCGATTCGTAAAGAAAATACTAGAAACTCAAGTCAACTTGAACATCTGTTATAGGATAGATCTCTGCGAATGTATCAATATTTTATGAAATAAACTTGTTTTATCAAAAATGTTACTTATATGTCGCAAAGGAGTCCTTTGAAACTAATGAATACTTAGTTTCGTATCTTTATACTTTGGGTCAAGAACCATAATAAATGCTAGTGAAAGAATTGCCTTGCTTGTATTATTGCTGAAAACAAATTACCAAAAATCTAATCTGTAATCTAGCAGAAAAGATATCCAAGTTTTCCCCAGTACTAAATAGAAACTGTTAAACGCCAGAATTATTAATGTTGTATATTAAACTTTTTTACCCGGCAAACATTGAGTTAACAACGGAATGCTATGGCCAACTCTACAAGCGGAAGGGGAACCGGCAAGCATGCGATAACCACCGTGGCATCTATCTATTATCTATCGCAGGGAAGATACTGACCATAAATCTGATAAATCGACTAAAAGTCCACCTGGAACAAGGCTTGCAACCGGCTTTAGGCAGGGTCGAAGCACCGTGGAGATGATTTTATTTTCAGCCAGATAACTCCAGGAGAAACGCCATGAGCAGAACATCGGCCTCTACACCACTTTTGTGGATCTCACTAAGTTTTTTGATGCTGTGAGTCGTGAAAGTCTGTGGAAGATCATTGCAAAGTTCTGATGCTGTGAGAAATTCATCACCATGGTCAGACTATTCCACGATGGCATGCTCGCTAGAATACGGGATGATGGAGATTTCTCACTGCATTTCCCAGTGACAAACGGTGTCAAACATGACTGCATTCTAGATCCGACCCTGTTCAGCATGGTGTTCACAGCGGTGCTGACCGACTCATTCCGTGAGGGTGACATTCACATTAAAATCCGGTTTAGGACTGATGGGAACATCTTTAACTTGAGAAGACTAAGGGCTAAGACCAAAGTCCAGGAATACACCATCCGCGACTTCCTCTTTGCTGACGACTCTGCTTTGAATGCTTGTACTCAGTCTGACATGCAAGAAAGTATGGATCGGTTCCCCAAAGCCTGCACAGACTTAGGACTCACAATAAGTACGCTAAAGACGGAAATCATGTACCAGCCTGCACCTTCAAAACACTACACTGAACCCAGCATTACTGTCGATGACCAGAAGCGCACTGCTGCTGACAAGTTCGTGAATCATGGCAACACCTTGTCACGCAGTCTCTATCGATGAAGATGTTACCCTCAGGATTGCTCGTGCAAGTGCAGCCTTCGGCAGATTTCACATCTCTATGTGGAATAGAAGAGGAATCAGCCTGCGTACCAAAATCAAGGTGTATCGCGCAGTAGTACTGGCCTCCCTCCTGTATGCCTGTGAGACATGGACGGTGTACAGTCGCCATGAAAGACAGCTAAACTCCTTCCACCTGCGCTGTCTCAGAAAGCTACTCCACATTAAATGGCAGGATAAGACTTCTGACAGAAGTTCTTCAGAGAGCTGAGATGACATGAGTCCATGCCATGCTCAGAAGGTCATAACTCCGATGGGCTGGCCATGTCTGTCGTATGTTATATAACCGCATCCCGAAGAGGCTATTGTATGGGGAACTAGCTGAAGGTAAGCGTTCCAGAGGAGGCCAAAATAAACGGCACAAAAACACGCTCAAAGCTTCATATAAGTCCTGTGGCATTGATTCAGACAGCTGGGAGCACTTTGCCGAAGACCGCACTGCCTGGTTTCACCAGATCAACTCAAGCGTAGCTGCTTTTGAAGAGCTCCGGATCAATGAGGCCAAACATAAACGTTAGCAGAGGAAGAACAGAACCAGCGCAAACCTTCAATCGATCCAGGCCCGGCGATTCCATGACCTCATTGCTCTAGTCTCTTAAGAGCACGGATTGGCTTCACAAGCCATCTGCGCACTTACAGACCAGCCCAGACTTGAAGTCATGGTCGTCTTCGAGAACGAAGGACAAACGAAAAAAAGGCAAGTATATGATAAATGAGGTTGGGATAAGACACATGGAAACATATAGCATTGAAAGTGGAAGGGGAAACTTACAAAGTATTTTGGGGGTGCTTTACGGAACAGGAACGCAATTATTTCTTTAAGACAACATCATAGCAGATAAACCAGGCTGTTCCGATGGTAGGATTAGAGAATGCATGCTTTTGGTCGTGAGTCTGACATGAAAATTAATTAGCCACCGCGGCTATCCCCATTACAAAGGAAGTGTGCTACTGTCTCACTGTCACCTACGGTACTGTAATATAAGCTGAGACTATTTGATCAGGTTTAGTTACAGTAGCCCTGTATGTCTGACACGAATAGTATAACCACTTGCGGTTACCATTGATTTATACTGCATTATATAGTGCATCGTTGGAAATCAAATTGTACCAACTTTCTGGACTTATGGTACAAATTATACGGGAGAATGAGAATAAGTCTAGAAATTATGAGGATAAAATACAGTACGCATGGGTCTGGCTGACCATGATTGGCTGACAAAGAAAATCCAAAGTACATTATTAGTTTAAGGAATCTAATGATTTGCTGATGAAATTTTAGCCCTTTTCAGACACTGGTAAACTCATTACTAAAATTAGCACCCGATTCATAAGGCGAATATTTTTGAACACGTTTCAAACATGCGTAAACAAATGCTGCAGGAGTATCTCTGTTTCATACAGATGGTTTCATTTAGGATAGTCAATACTGAGAAATATAAGTTTTGATCATGGGTATTTAGAAATTTATTTTATTAGACTTTTAATATCATGGTGTCTCTGTGTGGGATACTTTAGGAGCTGAATTGTTGCCCCGAGTCATATATAGGACAAATACCTTACAGTGGATCAACGTTTATTAAATTACTACATATGCACAATTATGTTTTTGTCAGTGGCTAGTAAGTAAAAGGAGTAGGCTTTATCTACCTCGGAATGATTTTCAGTGGGATATGAAACACTCTTTAGATATAGCAGCCGTTTCCACGAAAGTGGGAAGGGTGTAGAGTGTGTAGATTTGACATTTCTGGTTGTGATGATTTGTACATTTGTTAATATATAAATATATAAAGTTTAGTCTAACCAGTTATGTGCCTATCACCATGTCTGTGTGCATGTATACAGTCATGAAGAAAAGTATACAGTTGAAGTAACAGTATTCTATACACCAGCATGTATTTAATTTGGACACCGCATTCGTATGCAGGAAGCTGCCTTTTTCATTGTGCGTTGATCTATCTTTTAAGTCAGTTCATAGCAAAAGTTGTCGATCTTGGCTAATTGACATTGTCTTATTATAATACTATTTAGTTTAAAAAATATTGTGCATGTATGCCTTTCAAGGACACATTTAGTCCTCTCACATATGTCAGATAATTGAGGTTTTAGCTGTTGTTACATATAAATTGTAATCTCATTATGGCGATAAGAACAACAACAGCTCTGATTGTTCCGCTAATTGATATCCATGCTAGTAGTTAATTATGCAGAATTTCAGAGATAGTTTCATGCACGTTGTCCATGTTTTGTGTAGTCACGCATCATTATCATATTAGGGCATAATAAAAATATTTACTATTAAGCAAGAGATTAAACTCAACCGCTTATCGTTGTCTTTCAGGTTTCAACAGAAGATATACACTTGCAAGCTATTGCGCAATATGAACACCGATCAGAAGATCGCATATTATACCCAAACAGATGCTGGAAGATCAGGTAAAATATTTTATATGTTTGTTATATAACAAGACTCCGACACATAACTGATCACCCACCCACCCAGAGAAAGCTCATGTACAATCTAGCCTCAATAATCGCACCTCTGTTTGTGACTGTAGTTCTTTTTGAAAAGATTTGGTGAGAACAAACCAAATCAAACATGATTAGAAATGGGCAGTTAATACAAAGCACCTACCTTCAAAACCAATAATCAAATTTAAAAGTCCGAATGTTGGGTATATGCCTTTTCTAATGCCTTTTCTAATTAAATTATTTTATTCACACGCTCTTAATATACTCAGCATTCAGTAAGAAGCGTTAGGATACACAAAATTGTATTAACGAAACCTGAACATTCTAAATTAAAACAAGCATTTGTTAGAGTATCGCCATATCGTCTAAGAACTTGTGAACAAAAAGAATCCAATTTACTAGAGCATCTATAGTTGATGGATCACACTAATTCTCAAAATTAAAAAGACATAAAAAAAACAAAAACAAACTAATATAGCCTGAAACAGAAACATTATAAAAGCAACTATTGAACACTAATCAGCATTTGTCTTTACAAAACATAGGCAACGGCACAAAATTCCCTAATATTAAATTCAATAGGCTTCAAGAAGGTGAAAGTGTATTTCATAGGTTTTACATAAAAAGAAACAAGATGTACTTGCAATGTCTATTTGTTTTCAAAGCTAGTTGTGTTGAAAACGAATATTAAAAATAATGGAAGTATTAAATTTCTAATGTAAAGAAAGAATGGCAGAATTACACATTGCATATAAGGCTTATATGATATAAATTAGGACCACCAGCAGAGATATAAAACGGTCGAAATATTGCAATATGATGAAAGAATAAATTGCATATATGATATGGATAAATACATAAACACATAAATTTGTACTCCGCAGAATTTATAGTACAACTGAAGATCTCGTACACTTTATATATATATATATATATATATATATATATATATATATATATATATATATATATATATATATATATATATATATATATATATATATATATAAAGAGAGAGAGGGAGAGAGAGAGATTTTGTAAAATTAAACCAGGCATGTGTGCTCAGCAAGCTCCTCTACTGTAGCGAGGCATGGACCACCTACACTGGCCACGAAAGAAAACTCAATAGCTTCCATCTAAGATGCCTGCGACACATTCTGCGCATCCAGTGGCAGGACAAAGTACCCAACACGGAGGTTCTGGAACGGGCCAGTATGAATAGCATGATCATCATCCTCAGCGAGTGGCGCCTTCGATGGCTCGGCCACGTCAGGAGAATGGATACAGGCCGCATTCCCAAGGACCGGTTATACGGCGAGCTAGCAGCAGGCACACGACCGACTGGACGGCCACGTCTGCGATACAAAGACTTTTGCAAAAAGGACATGAAAAAGGGCAACATCAGCGTCAACAACTGGGAGATCTTTGCTAACAACCGCTACGAGTGGCGACTTGCTGTGAGACAAGCCATTCAGAACGCAGAGGAAGGAATGATTGCAAACCTCGCTACAAAGAGAGCAAAGAGGAAGGCAAACCAATATCAGCCCCAACAAAAATCCATCTTCTCCTGCAGCAAGTGGAACAAAGATTGTCACGCAAGGGTCGGACTCTTCAGCCACTTGCGACGGTGCATATAAGGCACCAAAACAGGGAGCTTACACCATCGTCTCTCGAAGACGGACGGATGCCAACAACAACATATATATATATATATATATATATATATATATATATATATATATATATATATATATATATATATATATATATTTGGCTGCAATGTTGGCATGTGTGGCACGTGGCAAACGTGATTAAAGGCAATACCACCTACTACTTCTTTAAAAGTCTTGATCTAACTTGACATCATAGCCATATATGTTATTTTCGACATATGATATGCTTTGACGTTTGCTTTATTCTACTGTATGATTCTACTGGTTTCACTGGTGCTACCTTGCCATTCTGAATTGTAGCTGTTTATCCTTCGGTTATCCTATGTGAAAACTAGACCATTATAACGTTAGGTTTCGTCCATCAACTGTTAATTTCTTGTTTTGGCAATACATTTAACGGGCAAAATAGGTTTTTAGGGACAAGTTTGATGTTATGAAGATGTTCTCTGATGTTAATTGTCCCGTATCAGTTTAAGAGGTTTCTGCTTATAGTCGTCTTATTTTTTAAGTGTACATTTATAGCATTCTCATATCTTTGTGATCACCTTTGTCTTCAGTTTTGTCCGTTATAAAACTATATGGATTATTCTGGGCAGAGATCATTACGCGAATGCATATTTATCCAGCTCGTCTTCTGTTGTTGTTTCTAATGATTTGGTACCTTCTCCAATCTAAATCACCCTATTTCAGTTGCGTATATCAAGCCGTAAGTGTGAGTATACTCATTGGATTAGTGTCAGAGTGTTTTTCCGTTGCTGTTTTTTTTTTTCTTTTGTGCAGCTGCCATCCAAGCACTTAAAACTTTTCAGAAATTAATATCGATACTTCAAAAGGATTTTGGAACAAAAGTACTGATTTATTAGAACATTAGATTATATACTGAAAACACCATACATGGTTCATGCTAGGTAATTTGTCTAGCACGTAATTTCGAAATATTCTACAATTTGTTGCTTGCGAATATGTTAGTATCGTGTCTTGAACAGTACACTTACTTATTAAACACTCGTCTTGTGTTGTGACTTTGTATGATTCAGCAAGTAGCTTTCAACTTACAATGTTACAATAGCATAGTTTACAATATTTCTTACAATGTTACAATAGCATAGCTTACAATGTTTTCTTACATTGTTACAATAGCATAGCTTACAATGTTTCTTTCTTTTACTGGCAATCTCTTAGAGAGAGAGAGAGAGAGAGAGAGAGAGAGAGAGAGAGAGAGAGAGAGAGAGAGAGAGAGAGAGAGAGAGAGAGAGAGAGAGAGATGTGAAGTACAATATGTAATTCGTAATAGTGATGTCTATCTACTATAAATTAATATAAATGGTTGAGTTGACTTCTATTCGTCACAGCCTGTTCTCAATAGTAAATTCAATACAAAAGTATACTTTATGTTCCCATCTCCATTCTCATTCATAATGAACAAAATACGCAGATATCTGCATTGAGTTTTGTTTGTACATGTGTGTGTATATATGAAGTTTTGTGTGTACATGTATGTGTGTGAATTGGATTTTTAACGTAACTTTTAAAAATTTTCAGTCATATCACTACGATGTGGCAATTTATAGCGACGTATGATATTGGGGCATTATGCCCCAGACATGTAGCATGATGTCCCACTCAGTCACATTATCCTGACACCAGGCCGACCAGTCCTAACACAACCCTCTTAATCTGAGCACCTAGCAATGCAGGTGTTAGTACTATTTTTTATAAGTTTTTGGAATGCGTCGGCCTGATTTCGAACCGGCGACTTTCTGCATCCGAGACGGAGTCTCTAACCACGAGGCCATCTTGACTGAGAGTTTGTGGGAGAAAAAGAAACCTTGAAACTGAAGTTACAACAAGTAACTTACAAGGGCATGGTTCATCGTAATGAAATGTGTACACATTCCTTGGAATTTGTCAAGTGTTGAAATTATCAATGATACAAAGTAACAATAACCATTCGAAACTATACGGTAAATGTGGTGACTTCATTGACTCGGTCAATACACAGCTGCCTATATAATCAATCTTAACTTCATTTAATGTGAAAGACTGTTTCCTTTTAATGAAAAAAGTATACATCGCGTGGTATATTATTGATACAAAGTACATACTATGCATATATTCTTTGTATATTCTCTCTCTCCCTCTCTTTATCTCTCTCTCTCTCTATAAATAAATAAATAAATAAATAAATAAATAAATAAATAAATAAATAAATAAATATGCGTACATACATATGAATTTTTTCACGCATAGTTTATTGTAAAAGTGAAAAGTATGTGATGTTAGGAAGTAAAATTATTAGCAAACATGTAATGTTATCGTACATGTTACAGAATTTGCCGTTGCTCACTGGGCAGTTTTGATTTCGTTGGTATGGATTATATTTCGTAAGCCAGTGTTTCTTATATCTGTGTTATTCTATATAAAACGTTTTCAGATTTTTAATGTATGCACATATAGTACAGTACAGATAGGATATACTGTTTGTATTTACGTCTCTGCTTCTAACTTTTGTTAGATATTAGCGATTATTTGTTGCTCGTGGGAAGATGGTATTGAGAAGAAATATCTCAGATCGTGTAATAAGCCAATGTCTAGCAGCAGACGTTATAATGTATATTATTCGCGGAACATTTTGGTAGTATGGGTTAGTTTCGTAAAATGGACTCTCCATAATTTCTTAAAATACGTAATTCTTGGGATATTCTAATGCATTTTTGTTTTGTATATTTAGAAAGGAATACTTATTTGTATTAGGTGTTTGTGCCCTGTTTTGTAGTGCATGACTTAAGGTACCCATCTTTGTTTTTTAAATGCTTACGAATGAGTCGTTTAAACGTTAAAGTAAGGTAAACCATTCAGGCTAGATTATAAAATCTCGTGATATGTAGTCAGTATATTGGATAAAAATTAATTGAAGTATTTGCTCATTTAAGAACTTTTCGGTTGCCACAGACTGTTGTCTAGATGTCCTTGAAAGTAGTGTAAACAATGGATCTCAAGCATGGCTGATAGAGGCATATATATGACTTGTTACAAGATCTCCCCATTTAACTACTACTACTACTACTACTACTACTACTACTACTACTACTACTACTACTCTAATGTTTACTGCCAAGAAGCCAGTGGTTATTATTATGTCATCACATTACAATAAATATATGACGTGTTACCACCACCAGTAGCGAATGTAATACATGTAGTGGCAGACTACCGAAAGGGAATGATGTCTTGAATTATTATCTATACGCAGTTGCGTGACTAATTTTAAATGTTAAATGGATATATATTTCATTGGCTGTTGAAATGTTGAGTGTATTTGTAGACGTATCATGCTGTATTACTCTATTCTCTGCATATCTGGCAGGATGTTTGACAGCCAAAACTTACCAGTTTCAGAAGTATCACTGCAAATTATCTCGGAGTCATTTTCATTAAGTGGAAATTATTGGACTTCCGCAGCTAAGAAACGAGTATAAATGTAAGTAAACGAGTATAAATGTAAGTAAATTTGGGCTCTGATGCATGAAAGCTAGAGGATGATTGCCGAGGTGTGTTCAAATTCTGTTTGGAATACATAATAATTCTACCTATTTTTATTGTGTTCTTAATATAGGTTTCCCGGATCACACTTATGGAAATGAAGACAGGCGTGCTTGTGACACTGTTACAATATTTCCTTATAACAACACTTTATTTTGGGTGTCAATCTCCGTCAATGGTAAGGAATACTATTTCTTAGAAGTGCATTTAAATTGTCCTTCTAGCTTGGCGTTGTCTATTGGTCATACGGTAGGTATTTAAAAGTTTTTGATTATTTTTCAATTGATTTTTTCAATTGTTACGACGTTATGTAATAGAAAGAAAGTGAAACCAGTATTTTAAGTAAAATCAACAAGTAGTTTGCTTCCGTACACTACAAAATAGGTGTACCAAACCACTTACACTATTGTGAATTACATTTCAAGTAATCCTAAATGTCCTAACACAAGTAAAAAAAAAATACAAAATATTCCGAATGAATTTAGTTAGTCTTAAATGCTCTGATACATCTAATGGTGTAATCCAGAATGTATTTGAGTTCACAAAAATCCAAAGTAATGTATTAATCCAAACGTCGACGAGCTTTTTATTAATTGAATAAATATTTAAATAAATCATTGATCTCGAATTATATGATTTCCACAACATAACTGTACTCCGTCATATAATGGATTCCCCGAGACTGACAAAACAGGAACGAATTATTTATTTATCAAAAATCCCTATTGATACACATTTTTTTCTGGACCGATAACGTAATTCAAATAATCTGCCTATTAGAAAACCTTTGATTACCATATTCAGCCAAAAATTACTAGAAGCTAAGTCAGGGCTGTATGGATGATGTTTCGAGGTTTGGATTATGTACTCCGTCAGGACATCTTTCTCTACAGTTGTTACGACCCTGTAGTTGAAGTATGTGTGTGTTTAGAAATCAATTTTGCATAAATCTTTTTATTTCATTTTATTTCGTTAAATGTAATTATTAATATAATTATATTAATATCGTCTAACATGTTTTTGAAAAATCAGTGTTTACTTGAGTCGTAGATGTGACTCATATGAGTATGTGCTGTGTATGATAAATTCATTACAAGTAAACATTCAGGAGTAGCCATGCAAACGATTGGCTGATACTGGGTCAAGCTTTCCTGAATGTCCAGAAGTATTACGAAATTTGCATGCGTCCTCGTGTGCGTGCAATTTAAGCTACGCATTAGATTCATTTATATGTTTGAGATTTTGTAAAAAGGCGTACACTGTCACGAACAGGCAGTCTTATTCGAGAGTCAACATTCGACAGTCGTAGTTGAGTCATACACAGCTGTAAAGTCGTAAAGCCAGTTATACAACTTCTAATACCTTAAAAAGGTATTTTTTTGTGCTAGAAGTTGTCTGTTCGTATGCCTACGTAGAACATGTCTTGTTAGATGAGCTATTTTTAATTCGTTTTATATGAATAATTGTTTTCCTGGAGAACAACATTACTGATTTGGACATTTTCCCGAAAATATTCTAAATTGGAACGGGACAATACAAACTGTGCTTTGTTGTTTAACTTCTGGAATTTTCTGTTAGCCTTCGTCTGACGTGCATGGTTATCCGCCATTTTGGACCGGAACTTCAGTCACTTTCAGACTGTGTTTATAACTTTTTACAGGACTTGTATTTCTATTTTGAACAAAATTTGGATCATTTCTGTAAACCGTAAGTCTTGCTTAATTTACATTTCATGTTTTCTAGGAAAATAAATTATAAGTTTGTTAAAATGTACAAAGCTTGTTGTCTTCACTCTTTCTTTTATGTTACTTTTAACGAGCCGATACGCAACACAGTGCATTTAGGTGTCAGTTAGTTATGATGGAACGCTCGGGTGCCAGTGCTCGGTTAGGTAGTTCAGCAGTGTTCCACAACCTTTGGCGATGCGTTGGAGAAATTTAAATGCCCAGTGACACTATTAATCAGGAACATATACCTGAATGATCGGGTCTTTTGCATAGGAAACTCCTTTGATTTCCTGCCTACGTTTGGCGATTTTGTTGTCTCTGTGTTCTCTGACCAAAGTATTTATTTTCGTTTGAAAGAAACTAGTCTTTCGTCATCTATTGCAATATCAACGAGATTTATCTGGCTGACTATTTTCGTATTAGGCAAGTAGCTGTTTGGCTATTTGTACCCGATTATGATTTTAATCAGCCGTCAACAATGCGCGACTAATTTTGCACACACCTTTCAGATCTTCAAGTGATTCTCCATTATCATTTGACGAATTATTGCTCTAGATGATAGAAATATCTTTGTCTTTTTATTGAATTCTTCGTTAACGACCTATTTACATCTACAATTGAATTTTCCCCAGTTTTGCTGGGAGTTTATTAATGTTTTGAGAATTTGTTTTCCCTGAAGATAGTTTTTAATTTTTTTTATTTATAGAAAATATAACATTGTTTACACCATGTTATTGTTCTATAAATCAGCTTAATAATGTTTTAAATCCATCAATAGCACTCCAGGTCCTCCTTACGCATTGTTTTCTTCTCCTACGGAATTATTACTAACACCGGTGAAGGACGGACAGTTCAAAGACGAAATGGCATCGAGCCCCCAGCCGGCAGTCTAGGTGTACAAAATATAAAATGATTAGGTGAAAGGTATATAAATTTAATAAACTATATCACACAATTCAACAGTTAGGACTATTTCTCAGTGGAATTACATGAAATCAACACAAGACCTATTCAAATTGCCAGTTATTTCATAACGCGAAGTTAAAGGTGAGTTTTTCCTTTCAGTGTTCCTTCTATGCTACTTATCAGCAACATCTGTCTTGTGTCCCAATTTGGTACTTCCGGTACCCTTGTTTACGTTCTCCGTCCCTTGCCTTCGCACAACTGCCTATTCTCCCGGCCCTTTGTCTTCTAACTGTCCATTCTCCTGGCCCTTCTCCTTCGCACAACTGCCTATTCTCACGTGCTCTCCACGTCTTGTCCTCTTTTTAGTCTTCGGTTGGCATCCTATCCCACCCGGAAAGCTTCCTGAGGATTAGAAAGGACGTAAAATTATGTCCCCTTTTCATTCACACAAAACTTTACACAATCTTATAAACCTTGAATCAAGGTAATGGTAATTAAATCATTAAATCAACTCATGCACTCACATTTAAACTTTCCACACACGCTGGTTCTATAATGAAGTCTGTAACAAGAACAATGTCACGACTTTTAATAATACAATGATCCCTAATTCTCTATATAGTATATCAACGTAACAATATTACTACACAATTCCTACCTTACAAATTATAAAAAGACGCTAACAAATATAAAATGCCTAATTATACATGTACAAGACCACAATGCCTAACTACATAATGCGCAACTATACATTGAAATGCAAACAGGTTCGAACACAACTATTAAATTCAGTTTTGGACAATGATGCAACATCTCAGCAGATTGCAACATTCTCTTCGATTCTATCCTAACAATGCCATACAGTAATCATTAATATTAATAATTTGCTGTACGCTACATTACGGTAATTCAGCTATACATATAAGATTAAATGTCGACTACATTCAATGCACATAATAATGTATAAATCTTGAGATGTCTGGTTAGGAAAGTGAGACAGATTCGGGCGTGATATTTTACCTCAGAAACCATTGTTCAAAATTTCGTCCGAATTTGTTAGAACTCCTTTTACTTGTCTTTTTTACTAGCTCATAATTTGCTCTCGAAGTACTGTGATGTTTCTTTAGTCACGTGGAAACTTCTACTGATTCTTCCAAAATAAATGTAATAAGATAATGTGTGACTGCGTGAGAAATCCGCCGAAAATTTGACTTAGTTCTGATTGGATGCCAAGGTTCTCTTTGAAAATTGTCTGGGACAGGGGACAGTAACACTGTCATGTTATAATGTCAGGTTTATAAACCTAAGCCAACCGGTGACGTCATTGTTGATTGCCAAATAAACATAGTTTCTTACCCTCGCGGCAAGGTTTTTTGTTTTTAATTAACCGCGAACTTAATTGTGAAGCAATGGTTAAGTCAAAGACAGGCAGTTTTCTTGTTTCGGAATTGGTCTAAAGTCGTGATATTAAATGACAGGTATTAATTTTAAACGAAGTTTTTTATTTACGAATTCGATCGGAAGACATCTGTATACCTGAGGCAGGAATTTTTAGCAAAGATTCTCACACAACGTGACGTGCAAGTTGGATTTGGGACCGACCTCTGAATTCTTGACCAGTCTTATTTCTCTTGGCAAGAAACTATTAACACGTTTTATTGACACAAACCTTACTGGAAAAAAAAAAAAACACTAGGTATAGTGCCATTCCATCATATCGAAAAAAAAAATCCAAAAAAACAACAAAAAAAAGGAGCCTAATTAATAGCTACTACCTACGTTACTTTGGTGCGTTAAACCGATTTTGTCAGTCATTACGTAGGATACAATTGTGGACAAAGACATTCTTCAAATCGGATGCTGCCATTGTGAAGAATATTTCGTTGGAGGTAAGTGTTGCCCTCCAATTTTGCCGCAAGCAGCATTCTGCGAATAGGATATAACGCGCGAAATGAAGCGCAATGATAGTTATTTAACTCATTTCGTTTAATTGTTCCTGGGGTTCTAAATTTTTTCCAAAATATTTCGTCCCATTTGTATTTCAATCTGCAAAAGGTATACAGAGAAGCCCAAAATGATTAAAATGCCAGTGCAGTAACATGGTAAGATTCATTTCCTGAGATAATGCACAATTCTCGCGCCACTCTGTCTAAATTCCATAACCCTTCTCGTTCACAAAATAAATTTGAGACCATATACTCATTGCCAGTATGCATACCTTGTACTGCTTCTGATGACATTATTGCAGTCTTGTCAAATAAAAACTCATGAGAATTAGATTCCATGAACAAGGATTAATAATGGAAAATTTTCGTTTTCTTCAGGGTTGAGTTTGCTGTACTACGTCTGGATCCTGTGCAGAATAATAAGGTATTAAATATTTAAAGCTTTTTAATAGTGAAACGTTCTCATGCATATTAAGAACAATTTAGTGCTAAAACTGAAGTGATAAAATTGATACGTCTTCTAAATAATCTATTACCTTGTAGATATAAGCAGATTCTTCAGTGTATAACAAGCTTTATGTATGTATGTATATATATATATATATATATATATATATATATATATATATATATATATATATATATATATATATATATATATATATATATATATATATATATATATATATATATATGATGTCTTTAAGAGGCAAGGTTTATTTGAAATCAATATACAACGAAATATTTAGGAGCAAAATATTTAAGTAAATAAATCGATAAAGTGAGACATTTATGTTGCGGCTATTATCGAGTACAGGTGGTTGAGAAGCATTATGTGCGGTTTTTTTACGATGAGTAATACGTATACAATGAACGTGTCATGTGGCTGCATAATGTGGTCACCCAAGACAGATGGTCTCTCTTTAGATTTGATTACCTTATATAACACAGTTGATCATTGCATGGAATATCCGGCAATGCATTACATGTGGCGGTCTTTGAACATAGTGGTTCAGACTGTACTTCTTTGTACAAAACTCTTCATCTAAATATGAACAGTTCATGTTCTTCTTCACGTTTGTTGTAGAGGCGGAGGCTGCAAACAAAGGTGCCAGTCTCTGTGCCGATCACGCTGTTGTCTGGCAGTACAAGTTAGATGCAGGTCATGTTGTGTATCGTTGAGGGGCTGTCTTTGCTCTATGGTGAAGTGTTTACGGTCCCGTCGCAGGCAGAGATGGGAACGAATGGAAGAGGGAACTGGTAATGTATCAGGTAGCTACAAGTGTTGATATTCTTCACATCTCTAAATTAGTATTTAAAAGTGTACATTGCGAGGAAGAGTGGAAGATCAGATGAGGCGTCTCTGCATTAATGTGACAGGAATTACCACATTTATATGGGTCATCACAAATCATTATGACGGAAAATAGCAGGCATCAGTTGCAATATATAACATTAATACATGGCCCCAATCTCTTGAGCTTTATGCCAAAGGACAACATAATGACAAATCACCTCCATTCCTACAATTATAATCAGGTTCTGTTTAAACTTTGAAACATGCATGTTGTTTAACGAGCAGATAACATACGTTTGTAGTGGTAATAGTGTCATTGTGGATCGAGTTTGGCACAATTAGATATCTATAAAATTTTATATTCCAAGATGTTTTATATGATTGGAACATAAAATTACATGAGATTTATCAACGTCAATCCCTGGTGCTATATGGAATAATGTGGTGCTTTTTTGAGCGCATAGTGTCACTGATTTAGCCACTTGAATAAACACGTTTTCTTATTGTAATTAAGATTTGTAATAATTTCACAATTAAAATGTAAATATGTATAGTGTTACATGTAGGCTCCTACAAAAGTAACAATGAAAATGGTGAAGCCAACAAGTTTTGCAAATTTTAACAGAATAATTTATTTCCAGAGGAAACAAGGTTAAAAGTTATAAAAGGACTTACAGGTTGTGAATATAATCCAAAGAGTATTCCTGAAATCTAAAAAATATTATCCCTATCACTAAAACGTTCTAAATAAATCTAAGTTCGAATCCCGGCGAGAAGTTCCAATATGGAAGGTGATGATGTATTCCATAATCTGCCTTGTGTTGATGTGTCAAAGTTGCCTTGTTGAATTTTATGAATCAAGAATAATATTCTGGATTTGGAATTGCAAATAATTTCTACTGAATGTTGTGTCCAAGAATGTTTGTATTTTCCAGGCGAATACATTTTTTTGAATTGGAAAATAAAATCAAAAGGGAACAACACAAAATACCTCTGAGCTCCTAAAGGGTTATATTACAACTGACCAAATCTATACAAATTACTTGTTTTACCCCGCGATTTTAAATCACATGATGGCTCACGTGGTCACTTAATTCGAAAGTCGCAAAAAGCCAATAAGACAATTGACACGTACGCAATGGACAAATTTGGTTGTATCTAGCGAATCTTGCTGTAAGATTCAAAGATAAAAGAATAATAAAGATTTGATTACAACACAGCTAATACGTGGGACGAACGTGACCTTCATATTGACCAATCATCTTCATTAAGTGCTTACTAATTTAGTACCAAGGTCAATGTACCATGTACAATGTAGCAATCGAATTACGTTTTTATCAGGTCAAAACAGAAAACTGAATTTTCCGAAAAAAGAGTCAAATCCAGTGAATAAAGTTATCATTATAACAACTTGCAATGAAATAAAGATAAAATAAGAAAGAATGTACAATTAACACTCAAGTAATTAAATTACATATACGTAACAATAGAAACGGTGTATGTATTTCAAGCAAACTTCTGGGATATGTATTATATACACAAAATTTACTCCCTATTCAGTTTTTGAGTGCCGGCAATAATGTAGGTAGGCTTGACACATTCCTATTACGAAAAAGATGTGCGTGTGTGTGCTATGTAAATCTGATATTTTGATTATTATGATATGAACTATTAAGTAATTCCAATAGTTCATATTTGGATGGATGAGTGGATGGAAGATAAACTTATGATATTTCAAAGAGCGTTTGATCAAACTGTACATATTGTCCTTGATTAAAATGCATAGGTGTCATGAAAATGTTTGGAATAATTTACCAAACGGAACTTACCTCCTCCTGCAACAGGAGCAATCATAAACTCTACTGTGTTACCCGAGATGACATAATGCATGTGTACAACAAATAAGTGAAATTTTCGCCATGCAGGGACTTCAATATATTTCATTTGCTTGCAAAAGCCAGCTTGCTGCACATGACTTGACTCAATGCGTGTCAGGAAACTGATTCTGATTGAATATGCGATGCCATAATTATGGGACTGTTGAATAATTATAGGTTATTGCAATTGTATGGGAAAACATGAACAAGTTTTTCGGATGGTTATACTGCACGACCTTGGGAGTGCGGTATATCCATCTGACAAAACGAGTTCATATTTTCCCATACAAATGCAGTAACCTTTCCATTATATGCTCATTTTCGTATTCTTCCAAATGCATAAATATATAAACAAACAAAAACACTTTAATAAACACGCAACTGAATGTATGCCCTTTTCCAAACTAAATATGCTAGCATATCTGCTTCATTGCACAACATTATTAGTGCGCACGTAACTCCGCCATGAAAAAAATTAAAGTTGGTCGCACGCTAGGTGTAAAGTGTGAAAGAAAATGAATGGCGTTTTCTTCTACTTAAAATTGAAATTTGGAGTAATGTTGTTAACGAATATGCATTGCAACAACTTTTTCAATTTGATCTGATATGAATACGTTTTTATATTGTCGATTCGAAGCATTTTTGTGATTATGGTCTGGATTTATTTACATGAAATAATTTTCATCAGATTCCGGCAATATCGTTTACTACTGAACGATTATGACAAAGTAAAGTTAACTGAGAAAAAAAACGAGCTTATAATAAATTGGACTCCTGTACCTATATCTTGCATTATATATACTAGCATTGGAAATCTAATGTATACTTTAATTTTTGCATGTTAAGTAGTTTTACGTGATATATATGTTGTACTCTCATTTAATACTTTCCTAAAACCTTCAGGTATTGTTATTGAGCCAGCTTTAGAAGCGAGAGAGCCAGGTATGTATAACTTGATAACTTTCTTTATCGTGTTCTCCTGCAATGATTAGATTTCTCTTTCCCACGCTTCGAGTGTTATGCCCGTTATGACAAGAGCCATCTTTCTGTATGTGTTGACTTTCAATTCCGATTAAAGCAATGTAATGCAGAAGGGATCTTAAAAGAAACAAAGAGGGACTTGTATATTCAATGTGGAAATTAAATTTACATTTATTTATGTTTCATACAGACCATAATGTAAAATCCTCTACAGTTAAGAAATGCTCCATTTTAAAGAAATTATTTGTTTCGAATTGGACACATTTATTTAACTGAAGAAATTTAATTGATTAAAACGTTTTGACTAAAGTGATTGTTGAATTGCCCATTTTCAGACAGAAAACGTCAGCCTAATTAACCCACTATACTTACACTTAAGTCATCAACTTTTCAGATCATGCTGCATCCTGCCAGAGCGCAGATCCGATGAGTACCATTCCTTCACAGCTCATTCAGGCACAAAGTAAAAGCACACAAACACGTTTATTTAAATAATTCTGCATTTGGTTTTTAGTGGATAGTAGCAACATAGTTGAAACATTCGCAGTTTATTATTCTTTATCATTTTGTCGGAATAAGAATCCCATGTAAGTATATTGGCAAAACCCCACACAGAGAGCTTCTATTACGAGCTTATAATGTTTTTGTCCTGGTATGCCATTTAAGCATGTTATACTTACGTAAATAAAAACTCGCCATTCTCTTAGTCTGTCAATGTTGTTAACATAAGTACGAATATATACGTTTCGCTTAATGTGATTCACGAAAAAGCAATCTTAAAATATTATAATTGCATGAGGTGATTGAGAAATATTTTCTAAAACGGAATGTTGCCTTACTCATTTTGTGATTGGCCTTGCAAAATAGTGGATATCATAATTCAAATATCGGCATCGATAAGAAAAGACGGGGTCTGGATTCAGCCACACATAAATAGTCTTAAACTTAAATCAGTAATCCAGCACTCTTAATTGTGATGAAATCTGAAGCTGAATTACATTTGACCTGTCCAATATCATTAGTCCTACCAAAATATTCTAGATTCCTGTGTGATATTGAGGTCCATATCAGAGTAGGTAGTCCAGATTACGTGATGCTGATTGATGATATAAAAGTGTATTCTTCCATTATTGCGTCTTTCCTCTATTCTACTTCGCTCTAAAACAGCAATTAATCTGGCATTCACTTTTTTATTTTGAACCTGTGTTATTTTTTCACGAATATATTTGATAATCTTGATACTTGTCGTTACTTTTTATAGTAAATTTGTTTTTGTCGCCCTTTTCATTGTCACGGAGAGTTGTCTCTGTACCACAATGTTAACACTTCCTCGTCTGTGTTATGTACTAGCATTATATTCGTATACTCTCTTGTCACTCCTTATGTGGTGTTTGCTTATTTTGATAGTTGGACGAGAATTAGAACAATCACCGTTACTAGCATATATATATATAAATGAATAATTGGTTATCTGTCAATGCACATGTCTTTTTGTTTGGGTTTGATTAAGTAAAATTGGGCAAGAGTTTTATTTCACACAGCAAATATCTCACATCAGAAGTCACAAAGAATACCAAGTAAGAACTTGAGTTTCGCATTTTATATTCTCTTCCTGTATTTGTATATACTCTTCCTGTATATGTGACCACTTATGCAGCTCTTTTAGGTTATGAAGCCGGCACTTGTATGGGTGCCAATGTTCATGGATTTTGAATTTTCTAGAAACCATAAATGTCAGGACCAAACAAAACTAATATTTGTCGAAAAAATCGAATTCATAGTGTAGGTGCCCATGAAATAGTAATTTTCCTGTATGAAAAGCCACAAAAAATGATGTCTATGAAAAATTAATTCATGTGACTGAAAGAAATGGGTTGCAAGCTACAAAACGTGAGACATGTATGCATTCTTGGAATAATAAAGTGCAGAAAATATGTTGCTGCTTTTGAGCTGAAGGAGGCTGCACAGTGGGTTTGCCAAGAATCCTCTACTTATATGCCGAAGAGCAACAGTTGACCTTTGGATATGTTGTCATAAGCATTTATATTTTACGATATTATAAGTTTCAGGTCATTGAGGTTTTTTTTTTTAAAGCAAATATTTGCCAGTTATGATAAATAAGTCCGAATGTCCGATGGATTTTTTTAAATTATAGACACCTCACATTTTCCAAATTTTATACCGGCACAGACATTTAAAAATTCGGATGTTAATTTAGGCAACCTAATTCCAATTCTAATTAAATCGACAACATTTGTGTCAACTTAGGAAGCGAATCCACTGCGCATCCCATTATGCAATGCCCAATCAGTAAAACCATCGAAAAAGCGTACAGAAAGAGTTATTTTTATTAACAATCAGAAATCAACGTCTTTTTCCTGACAGAAACATGGCTCAAAATATCAGGCGATGAACCCAAGTGCGCGGATCTAACACCCACTGGTTACTCTATCAAGTCGTTCCCCGCCACTTGAAGATCTACTGCCCAATTTCTAACCTCCAATTCATGTAAAAAATCTTACAAAAAGTTATTCTACCTCAACATGCATCGCATCTGAGTTCAAACAGTCCTTTTAGCAATGTAGAGTCTGCATATTGCCCTTGTCACAGTACTGACACTACTTTCTGAAAGTAGTAAATGACCTTCTCTCTGTTTTGGATAGCGGAAAGATTACGGAAAGATTGCTCTCCTTGACTTGTCTGCAGCTTTTGACACTATAGACCATGATATATTATTTCACCTTCTGCAGCATGTATATGGCATTCATGATATGGCCTTTTTATGGTTCAAGTATTACATGGTCAACATGACACAAAATGTGTCCTCAAATGGTAAACAATCCAGCCCAGTTAATCTATGTTGTGGAGGACCACAGGGGTTTGTTATTGGATCTTGTTCTCTACATTATATACCTCAACCATGCATAAGTGGGATAAATCATTCAGTGTCTCACCAATTGTGTGCTAATGACACCTAAATATACAAATCTAGCCATAGAAATGAATTTGAAGCTATTATCCAAGGCGCAGAGAAGTGCATTACCGATGTGAAATCATGGATGGCATGTAACAAGCTGCAGATGAATGATGATAAAAAAGAAGCTATTCTGATTACAACGCAAAGACTTTCTTGTTCACATCCTTTACCGCAGACAATAAATATCAGCATCACCAACATTAAATTCAGAGTCTGTATGAAACCTCAGAGTTACCTTGACAGTACTCTTTCATTACACCAGCATGTCATGAACATTTACATGGTTGCATATCTTCAGCTGAGACACATCAGCTCCATTCGAAAGTATCTGTCAGTTGATACCACTAAACTAATTGTGTGTTCCTTAGTACTTTCAAGACTGGACTATTGTAACTCAGTTCTGTCTGGTTCGTCTTAATATCTACTACAGAAACTTCAAAAAGTTCAATACACAGCTTATCGGATGATCCTAAAGAGTACCACAATGGGAGCAAACCAATCCCGTGCTCTCTGCCATACACTGGCCATCCATAGATCCAGAATTAAACACACAATATGTTCTCTGTGATACGTTTCACAGACGGGTTCTAGTCAAATATACCTATCGGACCTCATCCATGTGTAAACTCCATCAAGATATCTATGCTCCTCTTACGACAATCATATTCTCAATATTCCCACTAAAGAAAATGAAATCATATGGACAACGCTTTTTAGCATACCTGGGCCCAGCAATGTGGAACGAATTGCATACTGCACTTAGACACAAAGACAGTGATTTCATTAAAGAACGCTCTTAAAGCTCATCTATTTCAACTGCAAGAACTGATTTAAAGACCTAATAATGTATTTTAATAACGTATACTTACCTTAAACATTTACAGCATGTATTTCTGTTTCTAATTTCCTGGTGTTTATTTTTATTCTTTTAATCATATCATTATATATATATATATATATATATATATATATATATATATATATATATATATATATATATATATATATATATATATATATATATATATATATAATTCTTTTAAGGGTTGACTATACAAAGTCCTCATTATTATTATTATTATTATTATTATTATTATTATTATTATTATTATTATTATTATTATTATTATACCTGAAGGTGGTGCCACTGGTGGAACTTGGACACCAGCTACCCCGAACGAAGCTGAGTGCAAGCTGTATGCAAATGAGTCCAGAACAAGTAAGTTTTAGGTTCGGGACAAAGATATTGTTTTGTACATATATGGCGTTTTGATTGAGAAATGTATGCAAAATACATTGTTTTAATTAAGCCCAGCAAAACAAAATGAGTGAAACGTTCTAATAATGTAAGGGCTCCAGTCCAATATACCTATCAGACCTCATCCCTGTGTACACACCAGCAAGATACTTACGCTCATCTTCTGATACTAGTATTATCATTATTCCCACTATGAAAATTAAATTATATGTTTTCTTCTTTTTAAGTGTTGTCAAATGTTGTAAAGCGAAGAGCTTAGAGAGTCTAAAGATTAGGCGCTATATAACGTCCTCATTATTATTATTATTATTATTATTATTATTATTATTATTATTATTATTATTATTATTATTATTATTATTATTATTATTATTATTATTATTATTATTATTATTATTATATGATCCACAGATCATCACCTGACTATAATTTATTGCTATGTATTACATGTTATTAGGTGAAAAAGTTTCTTTATCTATTTTGACATTATTTGAAACTAATAAACATCAATATTAGTACATTGCACGATATATTTTGCCGTTAATCAAGTTTTGTTTTCGAACAGTTTCATTCAATTGACAGGACTTCATTGTATTGTTAACACTAATTAGGTCACATTTGTAGATTTAGTGTCCTGGTGAACAATTTTTACCCTTCAAGCATTGCATATTTGCTATGTTTGATTGATTTAAGTAACTTATATTACTAGTAGTACAGAGGTAGCTATTGGATTTACTTTACGGATGATTGTCTATGGGAATTTAACTTTACGTTTGGGACGGTTTCGGTACGGAACGAACCAAAGGACAATGTTTTTTTTTTGTCTTTCTAAATTATTTAATTGTACCCGTTTTAAACGAATTTTGTATTCTACAACATTAGTATCCATTTCAAGAGGCAGGTTCTAATGCGAACTATTTGATTTTCTTTCATATCATGGGCAATGTGATTACATTTTAATTTGCTTTCGTGCTTTTATAAATTGCTAATGCTTTCTTGTTTGTAATGTTGCCAAATGTGCATATATTACTGTCTTTAATGAATGATGATTTTGTATAGAACTTGATATCACACCTAAAACCCGTTTTCGTCCTTTTGCTTCGTATGTGTCCAATTACGTTAGATATTTCAAATAGGAATAATAAATAAAAACAACTTTTAAAGGATACATAGTTATTGTGTCCGCTATACCAAATATAAATGGTCGCTATAGTAAATATAGATTTAGTTCGTTATCGTCGCCTGTAAATCTAAGCACATATTGAACCCATATCATTGTACCGTATGGATACACTTTTTGTAAACAGTTTATTATAATTTGTCGTCACCTGTTTCCTAGTAAGTGACAGTGTTACACCTTTGATTCTAACAAATAAAATTTTGATCAGTAAGGATATCATTTATTAAAGTAGTGATGAATAGGATTGAACTGGAATATTGAACAAAAAGACAATTTCAGAGAAAAATATATTTTTATGATTCACTGGCCGATGCATGTACATGTATGTTGACGCTTTCGTCGGATGATAAAACTTGATGGTATCGTATTGGTTAGGATAACAGGTATTGTCACAAATGTATGCTGTTTGAAAATTGCATTATCATTACATAGGAGTTCTGACAATAATTGTACCGGTAATTTTTTTATATTACAAATATGCCCTACACCATCTATATGAACAACAACATAAGCATTAAAAATAAATCCACATGATAGGATTAATTTAGATATAACTTTTTTTCTCTGTTATAATATTCTAAAAATCTCAGATCCAATGAAAAGGTATAATCAGTTTATGCTCTATACGTGCTAGCAATTACATTTCGAATTTTATTATTGGACAATTGATATTTTCGCAATGTGCTTGACCACCTATCCATCATATGTCTAATTTCTCTAATTTTGGGAATATTGTCTAACTTTATTACATTTTTCAATTAAGAGAAAATGTCTTGCTAAGGAAAAAAAAATCACTAGAGTTCCGATCTAGATTGTATTCTTGACCATATTGAACTTCAAAATATTTTATGTTACCAAACCAAATTATTTTAATTTCTTTCAATGTAAAAACTAAATTCTGAAATGTCAAAAAGTTCAGATAAATCTAATCTTGCTTTTAGAACATTTATTATAACCGAAAAGGTTATATCTAAATTAATCGTTTTCTGTGGATTATTATAAGGAACGTATCATCACATGTTGGGATATTAATTTCGCGTTTGTATTTGTTTCAATGACATTTGTATTTGGATTCTTTCTGATAATGTGGGCCAGTATCACAGCGCAAATTATACATATATATATTGGGAAATGGCATATACATGTGTATAATCTCTTTAAACTCTTTCAATATCTCTATTACACAACGTTTTATATTATCATAATCTTTTTTAGCATCATAGCTAAATTGCCAAATAAAAGGCCATCATAAAAAGACCAGAAGAGACACAAAATATCTTTTTGTTGTATAAAATAATTATCTAAAAAATGATAATAGTTTTGCTTTTAACAAACCCAGCTTGGTCAGTACAAATAAAGGCTATTATATGTAAAACATGTTTCAAAGAGATCTTATCATCTTGACTTGTAAACGCTGTTGTGGCCTGTCTAATTTAGTATACATACAATTACATTCTCCTTTTATATAGATGAAAATTCTCAGCATACATACCTAGTTTATTGATTATACTAAAATGATCAATAACAATCCAATAAATTGAAACAAATTGTAAAAATCTGAGCCAGGACGTATATTGGTTGGCATATTTTTCAAATTTTATTTTGCCACTAAATGTGAGATAGGTCCTTGTAAAGAATTACTTTGAGACATGTTCGGTATATCTGATCAATATTCGAAATATCATCACCCATATGGATGTGTTTATAAGAGTATAAATTTGAAAGTGTACTTTTGGTGGCTTTAAAATATATTATTTTGCAATCAGTTAAACTATCGTCATGTTTTCTTAAATCAGGCATCTTCTTACTAAAATAAGGTATACTTTCTACGTGTAAAAAGATACAATGTTATTTTCCACTATCTTCAATCCACTTTGCACGTGACCCTAGTTAAACGCAATATATTTCCTTCCGCAATGCCATCCGTTTGATTTGTAGGTTGATTGAAATAGAAAATTGTTCCGATTCATTAGTTTGTTCCAGAGAATTTATACTTTTAAGTAAGTTATTGTAGGATTTTAACTTTTGTCTCTTCTTGTAATAGAAAAATGAATGGTTTTACTTATATTTTCCAGAAGCTTATTTCGCAAAAAGAACAGTTCGCTGGTGAAAACTGTAGACTAAATCTCGGATTTTGTTAATATTCCAAATCTGTTCAGAACTTCCATGCTGCCTTTTAAGATAGTTACTTACCTCATCATTATTATATTCTTTATCTTTAGGGGAAGGAGATTTTAAAGTTCCAAAAAGCATTGTGCTTCATAATTGTTAAAACAAAAAACTAATCGGGACAAGAGGATGGTCAGTTTCGATATCCTGTTTTTTATATAGAAGATTCTGTTACATATATCCTCATCTTATTGGAAGTAAGGAATACGTCAGGTCTTGTATATTTAAGGGGGTAGCTAACTCGATGCGTATCTCTCTGGGCCTTAATTTTGATTATGTTCCCATGAAATGTGAATCAAACAGTGTTTGGCAATAAATCTAAAACTGATTTTCTTGACTTTAGATTATGTATTATTGTAGAAGCTTCTCTGTACACGGCATGATTAAATAATAGATTAAAATAATGACTAATAATTACATAGGTATTGTTCATTTCAAGTATATCTTGATTTGATTTTGAATAGAAGTGAGACATATTCCTATTAGGTCCATATACAGTCACACGTATTAGTCTCCGGTTCCAAAAGATATATCGAAAAAAGTGTTTTTGTCCTATTATGTGATGATGATTGATGGAGAAAGTTCTCTTCATCATGCCTTTTTAAGAGAGAGAGAGAGAGAGAGAGAGAGAGAGAGAGAGAGAGAGAGAGAGAGAGAGAGAGAGAGAGAGAGAGAGAGAGAGAGAGAGAGAGACCTCCTGTGATAAATGTTAGAAACAACTTTTCTATATACACACGTTTATTAAATCAACTAATACTACAATTGAACCTATAGAATACTTTGTGACATCTTAGTGACATCCATAAAGTCAACATATACAATGCCACCACCATTTTGCTACATTTGGTCATACAGGAGGACTAATGCATTCTTGGGGTTGTCTGCGTGAGGAAATTATGTATTTCACGTGTGGGAATCGTAAGACATAGTTGTTTGACCATAATATGACCATTTTACCATGCAGTATTTCTTGTGACATTCAGTCTAATGTGTACAGCACACTCGTAAATAATTAAGTTGTTGTGTAACAGCTGTTCCAACATTGGCGACTCTTCAAATGGCTTTGACCTGCCTTTAAATCGGAAAAGTTATGAAAGTTGGGGAATAATTTCTTAGTTATATATTTTTAATAAAGGTGTCATATGTTGTTGCTAGTAGCTATACAATATGCTATGGATAATCAACATTAGTATAGATTTTGTACCAGACATTAAATATAATCCTATTTCTTCAGGTTTAAATATTCTGCATGGGATGTTGAAATTCCCACCCCAAATGCTGAGAATACGTAGGAAAGACATGGTTAAAGATTTATTGAGCAGTTTTGAGGATCCATCTCTTGGTGAAAAAATGATATCCACAAGGATGATTGGTAAGCTAGTAGTTTTCAACAAGTAAATGTAAACTTATATAATATGAATTGTGTCTACATGTATGTTTTGTATCCAAGTATGTGTACTTTGTTTTCGGTAATGACCATTTTGTTTGTGATCTTATGGGTTGGTACAGGTATGATGCCAGAAATTCCAAAAATAGTTGACAATTTATAACGATATAAAATGTCATAAACAGAGAAATAATTAACCAACCGACAACAGAGTAGACGAAGATAAATATGGAGATCATAGGATAGGCACAATATTTTTATTACCTATTAGTTACTCCTCTTTTCAAGTTTATATTCAATTGAGATAGGCACAATATTTTTCTACACATTAGATACCCCTTTTTTCTAGTTGATATTCAATTATTCCAATGATTTTTGTTACGAATTGAAATTAAGTGTTGTAAGGATGCTGATTAGTGATGAGAAAGCAAATATATCAATACTCTTTTCTGTACGAGGATTTCATCTGAGTAATACGTTGGGACAAATTTCAACAGAATGTACTATTGGTGAAAATATTAAAATAACTTCCATTTAGGTGATGTTTTATTGGCCATTTCATCAAACTTATAACAAACAATTAAAGAACACTAAGAAAACCATAACAAGCTTGGAAACAAATATTAACAAACAAATTTATATTCATGCCATAGACAATATAAGACCTAAACTTCGCACGAGGTTGTATTGTATTTTCCAGATGAAGACGGAGTTGACTTGGGAGGGGTTACAAGGGATATGCTTACCTCCTTCTGGAATAAAGTCAGGGAGATGTATTTCCCTGGAAATGAGGCATTCATTCCATACATAGGGCTAGCTAGCCGTTCTAAACAAAGAGACTTTATCACCTTGGGCCGAATATTTTCTCATAGCACAGCTACTTTAAAATCACTACCTATCCAGATATGCCGCAGTACTTTGATGGTTATGATATACGATACATGTGATGTCAACCCAGACACGGTGCTGGAAGATTTTCTGTTGTACCTGGATTGCGAAGATAGAGAACTTGTCAGGTGCTCGTTGAACAACTTTGATAATCTGGGGGAAGATGGCCAAGAAAAGCTACAACGGTTTTTCTCGAAGTATGGGATGGGAATCAATCTTAGAGCTGCATCGATACGGACACATTTGATCAATTTGGCCCAAAACGAACTTTGCATTAAGCCCAAAATTTTTTGTGAAAACATGCGCATGGGAATCCCTCGCACACATATGGATACATTTTGGATTACTATTACACTACAACATTTGGAACAACTTTATGAAGGTTTTCGTGTGATTCCCGCGAATGTCTGGTCCATGATACGATGTCAGATATGGCCACTACGGAATCCCAATGAAAAACGTGTGTTTGGTTATCTCAGGTATTTCTCTCTCTCTCTCTCTCTCTCTCTCTCTCTCTCTCTCTCTCTCTCTCTCTCTCTCTCTCTCTCTCTCTCTCTCTCTCTCAAACAATGCTCCAGTAAGTACTCATAGGCTGCATAGTAGATATTCTGTATTGATTGGTGATGTGTGCATGTTATCATGCACAAAATATTATTATCTATATATAAGACTCAAACTTTTGTTGTGAAATCACTTTAACACATACAAATTTTCTAATGCATTTTAAATGAACTGAACGACAATCAAAGAAATTATATGTAATAATACAGGAATGTAAATTATTTGATGTGCCTTATAACGAAATTAGGCATGCACTCGAGCCAATATTGTAGGGATAGAATAGGAGCATTCGACATATCTACAACTGTATTTATTCTATGCTTTCCCCGCTAAAATTAAGCTTGCTACGTTTCAAATTAGAATTTCATTTTAGTTACAAGCAGGGACCTATATAAAAGTTGGATCTCTTTAATTACATATGGTCGTCAATTACTTTTATCAATATCTTATTTATTGTTTGTGTTGCCCTTTGACAATATTCTTAACGTACTTCTTTTTCAGAGACCTGATTCAGGACCTCCAAGGAGAGAATTTGATGTCGTTCTTGCAGTTTGTCACTGCTGAAAGAAAAATGCCTTCTTCTGTTATCACAGTTGGCTTTAATGACACTCGTGGCTTGGCAAGACGACCCATTGCAAGTACATGTTCATGCCGACTTGAAATTCCTGTGTCGTACAATAGTTTTGATGAGTTCAAAACAGAATTCATGATCGTACTGAATTCTGATGAGGCAAAGAGATTCAATGCACACTAGAGAATGATTATGATATGCAATACCTGCGAAAAAGCTGATTCCTCTCTAATCTAATTCAAGATCGCAACTTCCTACAAATACAAAGAATGTTTATAAGTGTAATTTTACCGGCGTTCTTTGCTTTAGATATTTTTATATTGACGAGCATAACATATTATTAAATGTACTTTGTTAAGGAAATGCAGAATCACTACAAACATTAAATTTTGTCCTACAACAATAAAATAAAATTGGTTGTTTTCTAAAACCGGAATGATGCTGATTGGCATGATCAACATATCTTTGTAATATTACACTATAAATATACTATATTTACGACATATTCAAAACATGCATATTTATGGCCTTGGGAAATGTGTACTTAAGTTTGCTTGAAATTTTTCACGTATATTTTTATATTTATGGCCTTGGGAAATGTGTAATTATGTTTGCTTGAAATTTTTCACGTTTAGTTTTATGCAAATCTGACCAGTTTGTATTTTCGAAATATTTTAACTCCTTCCCATGGCCTTGTTCTAAGAGCATGAATATATTGGATGCTGTATTTTAAGCATATTAATATGTTAAATCAGTAAAATGAAGATGTTGTGGTACTTAACAATTTAAATAAGGAATGTGTTCCTTCCATACATATTTCTAAAGATGGATTATAAATCAATCGGAAACTGACGGAAAATTTTTAACTTATGCAATTTGGCGATAAAGTAAATGAAATACAGCTCAGAGTAAGACAGTAGATTGCTCTCTGCGTATGGTAGATTAAATTAACAGCAATTTGTATCATCTTTAATGTTTGCTTTTAATGTCTAAATCATAAAGTCTTGTACTGTCTTCTTATAATGCAGCGTTTTATTACTGGTTGTTGATGTAATAAAACAATTTTACTACATTTTGTTTTTAAATTTCAATGACACAAATGTTTTTAACCCCGTATACAACAGTATGTCAAAAATGGAAACAGATATCCCAAATATATGCAATTGGCCGCATAATATTTATTATCTTAAGTCTTTGATGGGTTCCTGATTGCATACGGTGCTGTGATCTTTCTTGAAAGGCCAGGAACGATGAGGAAATATTTTCAGTATATATATATATATATATATATATATATATATATATATATATATATATATATATATATATATATATATATATATATATATATATATATATATATATATATGAATAGTTTTTAGTATAAACAAATGTTTTTCTTTCGAAACTTAAGCCAACTACATTACTTGTAGTATGTTTACATAGCATTTTAAAAAAATTCATTTTCAAATCCTTCAAGTTGGCATCATTATTAAGTTTGTATACATTAGAAGCTATATAATTTGTAAATGTTTAGCCACATAATTGGGTATATATATATATATATATATATATATATATATATATATATATATATATATATATATATATATATATATATATATATATATATATATATATATATATGCATACATATATACAATTTTTCAACCAATATTTGCCATTTTATTATACTTAATAATTATATATGTGAATATTTTGGTGGGTTTTTTTTACTAAGTGCTATGGAGATGAAATTGTTTGTTCTCCATATTTTCCATGTTCAATTGATCTGAAGCTATTCATTAATAAATATTTAATGTTCAGTTACGTTTTGTACACACTCACACACATTGTATCCAATAGACTTAACATATGATGGATATTAACAAATATTACACTGTGTAAAGTCGTCAAAAAGTGCAATGTCAGTCGTGGAGTTATGACATAGTTATGTAAATAAACTCATTCCATTATGACGGCATTAATCTCACCCGATATTCATTGGCGCCATGTGTGAAAAATAGATAAATTCACATACATCGTCTCTTTCTGTTCAAGCAGTATGTGCATACCAAATTCAAAAATACATCAAGCGTAAAATATGGTGAGAATCTAGATTCCTTGCAGTTTGTTCTCATTAACTTGTTACATTTTGGCTTCATCTGTTATCTTTTGGCATTAGAGGCAAATATTAGTAGAACTACAGAAAAGCTTACAAGAGAAAAGTTAAATGACCTACTGGTGTTAGAAGATAGTGTGCACACTTCTAGTTTTCAGATTTCGAAAATGCGCAAGCCTATTCTTTGTATGTCAAGCAATTCATCAATCTAAATCAGCCTATAAGAAAACTTGTTTCGGCTACAGCAACCGAAGTTTGAATTATTTAATTTCAGATAGAGCTATAAGCATGCAACTAGTTCGCAATACCTTTTCACACACACACACACACACACACACACACACACACACACACACACACACATATATATATATATATATATATATATATATATATATATATATATATATATATATATATATATATATATATATATATATATATATATATATATTGCCTGCCACATTGATTAAAAGAGCACTATGGCCTAATTATTAACCTAAATATGAACACATATTAAGTACCAGAAAACTCAAACGGATTGCTGTCCTTGCAAAACACAACTTCAGCCTCAGATAAGTCAAGCATTTGGACTTGCATGGATAATCTATGTCAAGCTTCCAGATTTAAAAAGGTAGCGTCAATTTAGAGTTCCGTTAATAGTGTAGTGAATGATGTTTAAATATGCTAACAATTGCAGTTTATCAAGAGTTCTTGTGTGACAGGATCATATATTTTAGAATTTTATGTATTGATGTTTTAATTACGCAGAAGTGGGTATTTTATTATTTTATGTAATTAATGTTCTTTGATGAATGAAATAATGCCATCAGTTGTAATTATTATTATTCTCATTTAACACACGTTTAGTCCCTTAGGCAACCTTGAACCAGGATTACCTATTCGAGTTTTGTTCACTCGGAACAATGAAGCTACCCTGATTATTGCTAATGCCTAATAGTTCTATTATAGGACAAGTGGTAAGAAACTGTTTGATTGGTTAGTTTGCTACTTGTCTGCATAAAAACATGGCATGAACATCATATTAATGGTGGAACTTCTGTTGTCATGAGATTTTAGTAAGAAAAATATTTGATGATTCGTTTATTTCAAGGAAAATGTGACTTGACCTTTGTCCTATGTCATGTTATATGAAAACATGAGAAATGTATTTATCTGCATTTATCAACCTTATGCAAAATAAACCTAATTTTTTATAACAAATACTGACTTATATTTTCTTTTCTGTGAGTAGAAGGCAAGTGCTGTAACACATGTACTCTTGTGGAAAATTCACATGTAAAGAAATGATTAGTTTATTCAAGAAAAGTGAACAAAGAAGAACTCTAAAACAATAGAAAGACAAAATAGAGCTAGACACATATGGAAAATGTCTTAAAATAAGTTGCTATGAGACAGCGAGAGTTGGTTCGTAACCATTGTACAAATATTGGATTATTAATGGTCTTGATGGCACCATAATGTCCATTTGATGCTTGCTGCAAATTTAAATCATAATGCTATTTGATATTACTGATGGACGAATGGATATGCATCCAATATAACGAATCAAGTTATCGTTACTGGAAATTAACAGGGCGATTTAAGGTGTAAATATATAATTCCATTCTTTTGACCCTTAAATTAGCCCATTCCTGTAGTGCAAGCTATCTACACAGACAAAACTGTTTCTAAGGTCATTAATATTCCTTGAGTCGTATAACTGCTTTTAAAGCACAATTGTGTTGTGTAATCAAACATTTCTTTACTATTATTATGCATTGTATGGATTGTGCGGGCATTCATGAATTTCTTTTAGTTTATATTATTCATTGGCTTTGATTCATGTATCATATCACATAATTACGTCTGAATCCATTGTTTAATAGAACTATTTAAACCAGCTTAAAAGAGGCGTCGCAGCGATTCTCATATCTTCTTGGGATCAGACAATGTAGGTACATGGGAAAACCTGCCAATAGCTTCTCGTTGGCCAGTGGTTCTTTCCTTTCATTTCTGGTTCTTAATCCTCCAGTTATACAGGCTACCATATATAGCATATATTATGATGAGAAATGGTGTTAAACCTATGACAACAACATTTGTTCAGAACCAATGTGAAGTTAGCTTACACTGACATAAGTCGAATTGTTAATGCGAAGGATTCTATGTAGTGTATACCCAGTTAATAACTATACTTTGTTAACAGTGTTTGCAAGTACTGGATTTCCAGTTCCTGTTTACAAAATATATTTAAATTTTTTTGTTATGAAAAGAGAAATGTGAAGTTGTTTGTGAATATGTTCATGTAAAATTGTGTCCACTACAATAATATATATATATATATATATATATATATATATATATATATATATATATATATATATATATATATATATATATAATTTGGTTGTGAATATGTTCATGTAAAATTGTGTCCACTACAATAATATATATATATATATATATATATATATATATATATATATATATATATATATATATATATATATATATATATATATATATATATATATAATTCAATATCTTATTTTGATAATTAGGTGGGAAGAAATCAAATTGTTTCTTGTTTTGCGAACACTAGTATACTTTCAATACTTATGACAGATCACAAAACCCACAAACTTTAAAAACAGTCTCCTTTGCAATACTACTACTACTATAACTACTACTACTACTACTACTACTACTACTACTACTACTACTACTACTACTACTATTACTACTACTACTAATAGATGGCAATTTGCAGAGTTTGTTATATTGGTTTTCCCTTTTCCCGTTCATTGTTTGTATGCACCTCATATTTATTCCTTCTACAGTCACAAACGTTGGCTTGAAACTGTCCATTTCATGCGCAATCGGAGGACAATTGAAACATTAAAAATTTAGATCGATAATAATGTTTAGTAATGGCTTCTATTTTCTGATATCTGTTATACAATTGTACCTAGTATTAGCAATTTAAAAAAAATGTTTAGCTGATATAGTAATGTGTGTGGACTTTAGTTTATCATGATGCAGTAATGTGTGAGGATTTTAGTTATATCAATTTATTAAAATATAAATGTATGTAAATGTTTGTGTTTATTATTTTGTGTAAAGGGTGTACTTTGTCAAACAGTAAGAGATTTTTCTCACTTGATATTGTTTAAAATCCTTCATAAACATTATTGAGATTTATATTTATGTTAAACCATACAGATAACTTTTATCACATTAAATTGTGTAAAACGGTGCATATTACACAATCCTTCCTGTCTGTATATCTGTCTGTCTGTCAAATAGTAATGTGTATCTCCTGCAAACTTAATGATACAAACTTCAAACTTTTGAATATGCTTCTGGTGTTCAAAATCGATGAATAATGAATAATTTTTAGAAACATCTCAATATGTAAGTATTTTAAGTGGGAATCTCAGTCTTGGTTAGTGTAATGTACAACGCCAAGGCTATGCCGCATACATTGAGTGTTTGGGTTACACTTTCTAGTCTTGTCCAGAGATGGTTCCTTCATTACGCTTCCCCAATGCCAAAAATTAGACACTGTTTAGGTCCTCAGTCACGCGAGACAGTATCTACATATGCACAACAGACCATGGGTCTTAGATTGTGGACTTGGCTCTGGCATGGGTTATAACTATGAAACAGCTGAGATCCGCACAAAGAACTCATTGATAACATTTCTATAAAATTATTGAATAAATGTTCATTGCGAAATAATCCATAAACAAATGTACGCTTCTTGGTCTCCATCACAGCCAGGTGAGATAATTTTCACATCTTCTTCAGAACCACTTTATTTAATATTGTCACTGTAACATGTTTAAGTTTTTGTTGATTCGTAAAACCACCATCGTATCTAAGCAACTTTGTCATCAGCCATGTAAAAACTTGTCTTAATATTTAAATAACTTGAATTCTAATTGAAGTTAATCTTTCTAAATAAAATAAGTACCTTTTCCATTTTATATGCACGGAGAACAAAATGCTGCGAAGAGACCAGTCAATAATTTTTGCAACGGGAAAGGGACCTTTTGGGATTAATTTGCAAACCAGACATACTTTTTTCTGTATTTTTGTACAATAATTAATCCTTTAAGCTAATATAACTGGACATTGTATGCTATATTGGAACAAATTGGGGCGTTCAGAAGGACGGAAATTTATAGTTTGGATATTAAAATATTTATCCCCAATCCATCTGAAAAATAAATTAGCAGCCGTCTAGTTTAATTCAACCAGGAGAAAAGTCTTAGAATGACGTTTAACCTGCAGATTATCATCATGATTTATTGCTATTCAGTCTAAGACGAATGCGCTTTACACTTTTAAAGTAAGTTTCGTTTACCTATGATAATCCTCTTTATATAAAAAACGACTTATTCAAATATTTTCTTTTATAACATCATGCCATTTAGTTGGCGGTATACTGCCTTTAGTTGTCCATCTCTGTCTGAGGATCTATCTGTTTCATTTATTCATGATAAAACTCATAGAGTTCATCCATCTTTAATGTCTTAGCAACATAAATAAAATTCGGTGCATGCGCATTTCGTGTATGGCAGAAACACCAACAAGAACGTGAAATGAGTTATCTACTAAAATGAGTAATTAAAATGAAACTTTGCCTGAATAAACATAACGTTGTCAAGTCATGGATTCAAAAAATCCCGAGTACGATGATATCCGACAAATAAAAAAGCGAAATTCAGATGCATAGATTTTTGTCAGACTGTATACACTGTGAAACAAAAGTATTTAACCTGTCAAGCAAGTAAAAGAAGTAATCTTATTTTGTAGATACGCTGCTGCATTGTATTTTAGAGAGGCAATGACACAAATAATCACTTTATTTACATGTTTCAATCATTATACTCTCCGACCTGTTTTAGTACCCGATCACCTCATCAAGTATATGAGGTTTGCAATATAAAATAAATCAACAGATGATTACACTTGTGCTTAGTTTGTTGTTGCTGTCGTTGTTATAGGGTTTAACGTTAAACAGGGGATGTGCAATAAACACAAAACAACAACTGTGTTTTGTTCTGGAGGAAGGGAACAACTAGTATGATAAGGCGCAGAAACATACGTCTCGACATAACGGCTTCGACATATTCTTACGCTGCATCAAACTCGTTCTTTTTGCCCATTTCGAAAACACCACATGCATAGTTTTGTCTATATATATATATATATATATATATATATATATATATATATATATATATATATATATATATATATATATATATATATATATATATATATATATGATCATTTAATCACATGTTGGACATTTGCCACGCATGCCAAAGCAGTCGCAAAATGGCATATAGTCGGTCGGAATCCAACTTACGGGAAACATTTTTAGTTAAAAAGTGTCATGTTTTAGATTTACTATCGTATGTAAATGTGTTAAGTACGTGTATTCCATATTAAGGATGCAAAATATCCGACGATCTTCAGGAGCGCACTTGTCTTCCGTCAAAACTTTTTGTAATTTTCTCGAGTCAACACTATTTTCTCGCTTTTTGAGTTTATGTGGTTTATGTTTACTGTTCCTCAATGATAAATATATCGCATCACATTCGAAGTTTCCATGTTTATTATACAAATTGTGTAGCTAGTAAAGTGACGGCTTCGATATCAACACTTTCGACTTCCATCACTGGACTCTAGAATGTCAGCACTGTTGTACAATTATCGGCTGCAATGTCATCTTAATCATCCCACTAACCACACTTGCTAGATTACGTCTTGTACAATAATTAGCATATCTACAGCAAATGCATCTACTATAAGCTGCTGTCTACTCAATTATTTTATGTGGGTCGGTGGGTGGTGGCGGTGGGTTGTGAATTTATTTTGAGCTAAAATATTTTCTTTTTGTATCTCAGAGCAAACTATTTTCCTAACATTTGTTCGACAGAAATTAAAAAAAAATGTTGACAGGTCCCTGCCACAGGAAATTGCTTTATTGTAGTAAAGCGTCGAACTCGCAGTCGACCTCGTATTCCAACGATCGGCAGGCTCGATACTAGCTAGCATCAGCAACCTCAGTGCGTTCTTGAGAAAACCACCGAGAACCTCAGTAAAGTGATGTTAAATCCAGCCCCCCCCAACAAATAAAACCTTTTGTTACAATGCAAAATTGACCCACGAAGTGTTCCAAGAGAACAGATAAGAGAAGTGCAAATCCAAACCTAGAACTTTAAGAAAACTCGAACTGAGAAATAACAATTCTGCTCAAATTTAAATTGTACGCCACGCTTTTACCATTTTTTTCTTCACATAAATATATAACACCCATTAAAATTTACAATTTTCTCCAATCAGTTAGCTAGTCGGTTTTCAGCTCGTAGACCATCTTGTACAGAATTCGACTGTCAGAAATGTATTATTAGCCCTATGCTTGAACATCATCACTCAACAAGAAGACAAATAACATGTTCTGATTGACCACACCTTTAATGTAACAGAGACTTGTGGAGATTTCGATGTTACGTGTATTTTAATTGCTTATGTGTAAAATTTAAATTTATTTCATTTTTGTATCTTTGTGTTTTATTATGATAATGATTATTGTTCACGGGAGCTATTATTTTCGTTTTGTTTATTTAGAACGTAAATGATTCGTAATGGTTGCTTAGACAGCCGGATTTGATGAACAAATAACATATATGATTGGCTACTGCCAAGGTCTTTTCTTAGTATGTGTGCCTATATCGTGTAATACGCATTAATAGTAATAGTTCTCGATTCAGCTTTGATAAAGAATCGATCAGAAATAATTGAGAATTTTTTAAAATTAACTTTCACAAGTGTTTTTTTTTATTTTTTAAAAAAACCCTCAGATTGCACTCTAGAAGCCATATATGTATATACATTAGTCAATTCAAAACGGCTTGTTTGCATGACACTTTAAAAATCAACAGCTGCTCGATTTAATCCTAAAATGTACTGCGATTACTATTTACCTGGATTATAGTAAACGAGTTGTTATGTACATCTATATTTAAAAAAAATATTCCTGGCACACGATTTTATATGATTTTTAAAATTCTCATTCATGGCTGTAATGTGTAGAATAGATCTCTTATTAAGTTTGGCCTTTGTGACGTGAATCTGTCAAGTGTATAATATTGCATATGATCTAAAAAATAGATGTTTACATACGTTTTGACAATTATTAATCATATTCTGTAAATTGCGCCTGTGAAGTAGTTTAGTAGTTTCTCAGTGGCTATTGAGATATAGATGTTTCAAAAACAATTCTGTAGATTTACATTAGTTGCGCAAGGTCACGTGAATAAGCTTAATTCGACTCAAAATCAATAGTTTATGCTGTCACGTGGGGTCCAATGCGAAGAACGATCGCATCATACTGGGTATACAAAAAGAATGTTAAGCAGTCAGAATGATTCTGATTTTGGGAGTCATTCACGCTTTTGTTCCTGTCATAGGTCTGCAGATATGTTGTGTAATGTACCTAAATAATATTCGAGAATAAACAAATATGTGAACTGTTCAGTGGAAATTGAATTTGCTCATTATTTGTACTATACTATTATTGTATAACTGTAGACAACATCATCTTGACAACGTTACGGTTTTTAGAGGACCAGTACATTTCAGGTATTTAAATTTAAAAGGACTTTTATAAGGACTATAGTCCGATTATATCAACCAGTTTGTTTCAAGCCCTCTACCGACTTCAATAAAGGAAATCTTCAATCTGATAAAAAGTGCAAGGAACTTAGTCAATTCATTTATTGATTTTTATTTTCTACCCGGACTCTGAGTGGAATGACCCTAATACCGTCATCGTAAGTTTTAAATATAATAGAAGGACATGCTTGAGACCCATTTCCAGTTCATGGACAAGTCCATTTTCAGAAAAGTGGTCGATGCGCGACTATTGATGTACACACATACGTCGTCCGCTCCTGATATTTACAATGTCGAAGGAAAAGAATGGCAACAAAAAACTTTCCTTTCACGTGGATTTAACATGCGGTTTAAATAATATGTTCATGTGTGCAAAGAAATATAATTCCAAACTCAACATTATTGTAATTTACGGAATTATCCGGCAGTTACCTAACAGGATGAACTACGTCATGTTGTCTGATGGAAATAAACTAGCCCATAGTGTACGGAATGTAACGCCGTGTTAGTATGGAAAGTCCGTAAAGCATGAAAGATACAAGGGGATGTCAGTATTAGTTCCATTCTGGTCAGTCAGGTTAGTTGTTGTTGTTTTTTGTTCTGGGACATAACGCCATTTTCAGCACATGATAGGCTATACATGGAAGCCAGTATTAATGGTGGAGGAAGAAACCGGGAAATCCGCGGAAAAAACCACCGACCCACGAGAAACTAATGACAAGCTTTTTCACAAATCCATATTCGCCGAATCCATAACGGAGAGCGCTTTAGACCACTCGGCCGCTCGCCCCCTTCCCCAGTCAGGTTAGAAATTATAAAACAGTGATTCCATTGACTTTGTTCTGTGCACTTTTTGTTACGTTGAATGTTTTCACTATTGGAATTGGTAGGGGGTTACAAACAAACGGGGATGTAGAAACAGATTATAGCTTTTGTTCACTTTATAATGCTGCAAGTTCCTTTCATTTAAAGCTTCCATAATTAAATTGTGTTAAATATTTACAAAACTTATTGATTTTGCTTCTTTTCTGTTACTAAGTCAGTGACCATAGAGTCGTGATAGAATCTTCCAGTGAGGATGAAAATCGAAGTGCTTGCTACATAGTGTGCATTATAATTATAGTAGATAGTCAAAATAGTTCACTGGTCAGGATACAGGACACCTGTAAGGCAAGATTGAGCTGTCGAGTATCGGTGTCCCACACTGGACAATATGATCATCATCACACGGGAATGTGGGAATATACGTCGCCTTAGTAATAGGATGTGTAGTTAGAGGATGTTGATGGTATTGTGTGGGGTGGTGGATGGAAGATGCGGGATACTGGTCCCTATGCAGATAGTGTATTACACGCAAATAGCTATTCCAAATAAACATGTGGCCCAATATTAATTTCAGCATTCCAAGAGGATCATTCAACTATTAATGTTTTAAAATGTGTATAATAATTGTTTGAATTTCATCCTTACAAAGAGATTTGCGGTATATCTGTATAGTACCAGACTCGTAATCCATGAGTCACGGGTTCGAAACCCGTCAAAGCCATTCAAGATCGGTTTCCGCGGAATTTGGAAAAGCTGTCGGCTCCTATTTCCTCGGCATGATGAATTAATAGGTACTGTAAAACTAAAAGGGTATTATAACATATCAGAATTTTAATTTTAGTCTTAGCTCCCTTCTTCCTTCATTCCTATATTATCAAAGTAACTGAAGAATTCATATATTTCGCTGGTTTGGCTCTAAGATTGCCAATTGACAATCTAGACTACTTCTAAAATTATTTAGACACTTGTTAGTAACTAGACGAACATGCTTCTTAATGCAATAAAACATATTTGTAATGGATAATGTCCGTTTGTATTATTTGACCCAAACGTCTAAAATTCTGGTTTAGTTTTGTGGGGTTCAATGCCATTATATTACTTGGTAAGCTCTGCATGGCGGGGATTGTATTTGGTGGACGAAAAACTCAGAGGAATTAACAACCAATGGCAATCTGTTTGCAAGTTTTCTCACATTCCCAAGAGAGTTGAGCAGTTTCAATATGACGCACAGGTAAGATCTGTGAGCACCATAGGCCATAAGTTCCACGTAATATTTAAATTTTAGTCACTCAAAGTATGTGTGCAGAATGAAACGATGATTTCCTACGTTAGCCTTGTTACTGTATACCGATTTATGAGCTCGCCGCTGGTAATTTCCTGTCTGAGGTTATAACTTCTAACGTCGTTTGCTCCACATTCTTTACGTCATGTGATTCGGTTAATTTGCCCATAGCATTGCTCATTAAGAAATAATAAGACAAGTAGCATTTACCAGGCCTTATTAACAAGGATTTAAATTGGATGAAAGTAAAATCATTTGACGCAGAAAAGGTATAGTTGTTGTTCATTACCAAAAAAGTAACTTATGATACATTGCAAAATGTTTTTTTTTTTAAATAATGATTACCAATTATTTTGTTATTTACTGCGAGATATTCGTATTTTGCTTTAAAAAAGGTACCTGCAATTATAAGATTTAAAAATCGTATTTCATAAAAGTCATGAACTTGAAAAACAGGTATACACTTAGCTACTGTCGTTAGTTCAGAGCGTAATCAATTATCGAGCAGCATGGATTCATTCAACATGTAAAATATGTAGCTCGATTCTTAAGCAAGTGAATGCGCATACATATTAAGACACTGAACGAGAAACTAGAAGGCAAATATGATGTTACAAAAACACACTACCGACCTATAAAGACCATAATCATGTAGGACCATTGTATACAAATCACTTGAATGACCATGACAATCGAGTTCATTAATCGATTACCTAAGCAGTAAAGGAATGGTCATGCCGCCCTTGAAATATTAGTTCCTACAACAGACCTCATATTTTCCTCATTTGTTTTAAATTTTGGTTTCTTTTGCTTGTAAATTCGAAAGAGAATATAGATAATAAACCTGAAATAAATTACAAAGTAGCCTATGTGCCTAAGCTATTTATTTTAGATGTTTCGGGTCAATAATGAGCAAAACTGCAGTAAAATCACTGGATTTGTAGTCGGAAGTAAAGCATTGTTCATTGGGTAAAATATCAATTATCTTCTCAATTCCAAAACTAAAAAATCCAGTAGAATTTCCAACCATAGCTCTTTCAGGAATATCTGACAGATACAATCACGCACACATACACTTATATGCATACACATTTATGCCTTATTGCTGATTGAAGAGAAAAGAGATATGTTACGTTATGAAATTATTTAATTCAAATCAATAGACGACGTATAACAATGCACACCTATTAAAACATTTTACAAAAGTATTCTTGACTTGTGGCTGGCATTTTGTAAATTAAGGTATCTGCACAATAGTCCACAAAGTCGTCAATAACAGGTACCAGAACACAAACGGCAACAAAGCCTTGGCTGCAATAAACAATAATTTCAATCATATATATATATATATATATATATATATATATATATATATATATATATATATATATATATATATATATATATATATATATATATATATATATATATATATATATATATATGTATATATATATATATATATATATATATATATATATATATATATATATATATATATATATATATATATATATATATATATATATATATGTATATATATATATATATATGTATATATATATATATATATATATATATATATATATATATATATATATATATATATATGTATATATATATGTATATATATATATGTATATATATATATGTATATATATATATATATGTATATATATATGTATATATGTATATATATATATATATATATACATGTATATATATATATATATATATATATATATATATATATATGTATATGTATATATATATATATATATATATATATATATATATATATATATATATATATACATGTATATATATCCAATTATAAATTTTTTTAAATATCAAACACACAGTTGTTTTAATAATTCAAGGTATGAGTGTACTTATCGTCTTGGCAACTATTATAAATAGCGCTTTCGTGTAAGTTTTAACAATCTTTGATACTGTAGAGAAAGCAAGGTAGAAAGCAGATAAAATGTTATGTGAATGGAATATAGTTGTAATAAAATTGATGAAACATCTTCATATTTCGTATTTACATAGCTTTGTCTGTTGATATTTTTTGCTGCTTTTGATTAAAATAAATTATACCACCTATTTTTTGTTCTGTAAACGACCACGATCAGCTGATAAAAATCAATGATTATGTGAAACATCACTCTGCATGTGGTACTTCCATTTATTGTCTTTGAAGCATTCATGAAAATGTTGAAAAGTTTTGTAGTGACAGCAATCTGTATAACGCCAATACTTTGAAAGATTTTCAAGAGACGTACGTCCTCTATTTATCTCGTATTGTGAATAGCCTTCAATGACTCGCATGTGCATGGAGACGACTAACTCCTCAGGTTCGTGTAGGATGAATTTGCCAATATCCTTTGAACTTCTTTTGATTGAGACACAATTCTAAAAATAAAACTGTCAATAATTAATATTCATGCAACCTACTTGCGGTTAGAATTTCTGGTCTTAATATAAAAACATTATTCAGCAAATGATAGTGTTATGAAGCGTACAAAGATATTTTGAGGAGATTTCTGACAAATTAAGAAACAAGAAACAATAATGCTAACAATGCCATAAATAGCTCAAAACTAATGCTACAAGCTGTATACCTTTGGTAAAATAAACAAAATATCCATATGAGTGACTTAATCTTTACGAGTGATGTAGTTCTTATGGTTGACTTAGTCCTTATGAGTCACTTAGTCCTTATGAGTCACTTAGTCATTATGAGTTACTTGGTCATTGAGAGTAACTTAGCCCTTATGAGTCACTTATTCCGAAGGAGCCACTTAGTCCTTAGGAGTTACTGGGTCATTTTGAGTAACTTAGTCCTTATGGGTGACTTAGTCCTTATGAGTAACTTATTCCTTATAAATGACTTTGTCGACATGATCATCATAGACTTGCTTTTGAGTGATTACTTAATACTTGCGATGGATTTTTACAAGTCTGTATAATCTAGACTTTTGTATTTTCTTTTCATAACTTTGTTTTATCTGCCAATGTGTGGCCCGGCAAATGTTATATTCGTTCTGTCCCCCTCCCCTACCATCTCAGGCATAAGGAAAAAACTACGCAGAAATCTGGAATGAGAGAGAAAGGGAATTCGGGCTGGATTATGATATTAAAATGGAAATTACACCAAGTAACCTAAAAGAATATAGTTCGTCGTAACGATACGTATGGGATTTATCTAGTGTTTATCAATGATAAAATGTTGCAAACCAAGTCGATATTATACAGTAATACCTAAGGTACGTGGTACATAACACTGTGATATGCGTAACGTTTTGTTTTTATTTCCTTGTTTGTTTGTTTGTTAGTGTGTGTGTGTGTATGTGTGAGATTTAGATTTTTAACGTAGCTTTTACAATTTTTCAGTCATATCGCTACAATGTTTGCAGTGTGACAGTTTTTTAGTGATGTCTAGCTCTGGGGCGACATGCCGCAGACATGTAGCATGAAGTCCCCCCTAGTATTATCATTCTGACACCAGTCCTTAACACTAACCTCTTAATGCTGAGCGTCTAGCGAGGAAGATGTTAGTACCATTTTTTAAGTCTTGTATACTAGGCCTGGGTTCAAACCCGCGAACTTTCGCATCCGAGGCGGACTCTATAACCACTAGGCCACTGGAAAGGTATTTTTTTCTTGTTGTTTCTTAAGCATACTATAATGTTCTAAAATCAGTTATTATCAATTATATATGAAAATGTCCAAAGGTGTCTGTCTGTCTGTCTGTCTTCTCTCTCTCTCACATCGTAGCAAGATAGGGTTAATATCTATGAAATGGAGAGCGTATAGGATTTCGTTTGTGTCTACCCACGATATTTCTGGACTTATGAATGATGTTAAACCGACTACAGAGAGAGAGAGAGAGAGAGAGAGAGAGAGAGAGAGAGAGAGAGAGAGAGAGAGAGAGAGAGAGAGAGAGAGAGAGAGAGAGAGAGAGAGAGAGAGAGAGAGAGAGAGAGAGAGAGAGAGAGACTTAAAGGTAAACCAACCACAGAGAAGGAGACAGTATGTTTATGTCATAATTACGTAATAACAATCCCCGTCTTCTAATAAATTTGATATAGTACTCAATTTAACCGCAATCTTTTCTATTTTATCCCCCCCCTTTCCTTTCATTGACAAGTGACAATATATACAAAAATCAGGAGTGAGAGAGGAAAAGAAATTGAGCTGAATAAAAAGAAGATTGAAATTGAAATTGCGCCAACTACCCTACAAGATTCATCTCTATAGGGGGCGATCACCAGTTATTATGTACTTTTGAGAGTGTGATGTATGTAGGTGAGGTTTATACATTTAAAACATTCACAGTGGAGTGAATGTTGGCATGCCTTTATTATACTTTGATGTAATGTAGCTGACATTTCTGACATTGTAATTTTGGAAATTGTAAATGATCTTTGCATACAGCGAAATAAAATGACTGCTCCTTTATGCTCCAGAAATCAACCGAATCTGTCTATAGTACACTATCTTTGGCAGCTATTAAAAGAGGGAAAATTAAATTTGCAAAACTATAAGATAACCAGCTACTGAAAATGCAATTAATATATGAATTATCAAATATATAAAATGTAAAAAAAAGTTATCGGCTCTTTTTTTTACATTTTACCTCTGAAGTTCAGGAAGTGAAAATGACCAAGTGGAACAAGCACTTTTTGAAAGGTGCACATTTGGAGTAATCCCCAAGAAATGCGTAACGCCATCATTGTAACCCTCTACAAAAACAAGGGAGACCGCAGTGACTGTAACAATAACAGAGGAATTTCACTTCTCAACATCGTTAGCAAAGTGTTTGCCCGCATCCTCCTCGACAGGCTGCAGCTGCTGACGAACCGCGTGTACCCGGATTCCAAGTGCGGCTTCAGAGCAGGAAGGTCGAAAACAGACATGATCTTCTCCCTCAGAGAACTACAAGAAAAAAAGCAGAGAGCAAGGTCAACAACTCTACATGATGTTCATCGACCTCACCAAGGCCTTCGACCTGGACAGCAGGAAGGGCCTTTTTGAAATACTCAGGTAGATCGGCTGCCCCACCCCCCAAGAAAAACTTTTCAGCATGATAATCTCCTTCCATACCGATATGAAGGGCACAGTCCTATATGATGGATCCACTTCAGACTCCTTCCCCATAAATAGCGGCGTAAAGCACGGTTGCGTGTTGGCACCAACCCTTTTGGCATCTTCTTCTCTCTGTACTGTCCCACGCCTTCAGCTCGTCCACTGATGGCGTTTATCTGAACACCAGGTCCGATGGGAGGCTGTTCAACATGGCACGACTGCGCTCAACGACCAAAGTGAGGCAAGTACTCAACTGGGAGATGCTCTTTGCTGACGACGCGGCTCTTGTGGCTCTCACTGAAGATACGCTCCAAAGACTGAGAGATCGTTTCGCTGATGCATGTAAATAGTTCGGTCTCACCATCAGCCTAAAAAAGACAAATGTCAGTGCTCAAGATGTCACCAGTGCCCCTTCCATGAAAATCGACGGCACTACCCTGGAAAAAGTCAGTAACTTTATTTACTTGCAATCAACCATCAGCAACACTCTTCTCTTGATGTGGAGCTTGAGAGAAGGCATGGAAAGGAAAACACCATCATGGCCCGACTAACAAAGAGGGTGTGGGAAAACAACGCGTTGACAGTGCACACCAAGATTCAAGTCTACCAAGCCTGCGTTCTGAGCACTCTCATATATGGAAGTGAGACGTGGAGCACTTACACTAAGCAAGAGCAACAACTAAACTCCTTCCACATACGACGCCTACAACGTGTCCTGAAAATCGGCTGGCAAGACCAAATTCCACACAGCGTGATCTTTCAACGTGCAAGTATCCCAAGCATATACTACCCGCTGAGCAAACGCCGCCTTCGATGGCTGGGACATGTCCGACGCATGGAGGATGGGGGGCTGCGAAAGGAAATCCTATATGGCCAGTTGGCCACTGGCACCAGAAGAATTGGTCATTCCTCACTCCGCTTCTGGGACGTGTGCAAGAGGGACATGAAGGCATGCGGTATTTCACCAGACAGCTGGGAAGTACAAGCCGAGGATCGTGGTCTCTTGGAGAATGACAGTTAACAAGGGTATAGCGTTCGCTGATGGGAGGAGAGTCCAGCAGTCCGCAGAGAAACGCGAGAGAAAGAAGCGTGCAGCAGCAATCTAAGCAAATCAGACTTCCCTGGACGACTGCTCCAACTGCAGCTAAGGACTGTCATTCGCTCATTGGCCTGCACAACCATAAAAAGCGATGCCCAAACCGCAGAAATAAACAACACTCCAATATCGTTTATCAGAGAATAAGCTGTTAATGATGATGACATCTGGAGTAAGGTCAAGATGGATACTCTATAACGCACATTACACCCATCAATCGTACAACCGACTAAAGGGAATTAAAGTTTATCTGAACAATACTTAAAGGATACACAATGTATTTTTTTTAAATAGCCAGTATATAGCTAGTGAGGAAACCCTGGTGAATTCATTTTATAAAAATTCTACCCATTTGCAAAGCATGAAACTGTAGAGCGCCACTGTAACGGTATGTTTACACCTCCCTTGGGACAGATCTAAAGTGTTTATATTATCAATGATATAACGTTGCAATTCCCAGTCGACACAGCAAGGTAAATGTCTTGGTTACGGGGTACACATATTTATTTATAGCTTTGTTGATTTTGATGCTGTTTCTTAATCTTATTACAAAATCGATTATTATTAACAAATACGAAAATAACCAAAAGCTAAACCTCTGTGTGTGTATGTATGTGTGTGTATGAGAGAGAGAGAGAGAGAGAGAGAGAGAGAGAGAGAGAGAGAGAGAGAGAGAGAGAGAGAGAGAGAGAGAGAGAGAGAGAGAGAGAGAGAGAGAGAGAGAGAGAGATCAACTTTAAAAATATTAAAATAGTTTAATTACAATTAAAATAATTTAATTAAATTTTGTTGTTTCGTCCTTTTGCCATGATTTTATTCCACGTTAATCTACTTGTGCATGTACGTCAATGCATTGATGAGCGTTCACTATTCAAGAATATATGTCTGTAGGCCTATTGTTATATTTTATTCATTAAAATTATCTTTCATGCATGAATCATAAGTGTAACGTATATTGATTTAATCAATGTGAATAAATAAAAAATAATGGACTTATCAATAATAAAAGGTGATTGCAAATAGGCATAAAAAGGAAGAAGTATATTTTGCAGCAGACACACTCGTCAGGGATACAAGTTAATTCACCCAGTCAATACCATATTGCCTCTCGCCAATCTAACTCCAATCAAACGGCATATATATGTATCTGTATGCGATATCAATAAAATAAATGTATAGTATGTACGCTGTACGCTGTATCTATGATATACCAATCATATAATTTTTTCATTAAAAGCCAACTCAGCAAGCCTCGTTTCCTTTTAATGAAAAAATTATAGATCTCATGGTATATTTTTTATACAGCGTACACACACATACACGGACGCACAGACACTCACATATAGCTACTTGTTTCCTAGTTTTATGTTTTGTTTATTTTTTTTATATTCCATTACATGTTATTTTAATGATTTTTTTATGGGTTCTGATTTATCTTTTAAAATTCATATTCTTCTTGACTTGATAAACAACCAGTAGTAGAATTACTGTATCTATTTACCGACCTTGATTCAGAACGAGTGTCAATTTTAAGCAAAACAACTTTTTAAAAAATGTTTTAAATTTGTTCCGAGTTAGAACCAATGAGCTCAGCCAAGGCTATATTTGAATACGTGGTATTATGTATGTAATGTTTTTACGTTGTTTTATAAAGGTGACCACGTAAACCTCGTACGGGAATCTGTTTTGCGTTTTAGATAGTCTTATCACTCAATGTATAAGAAGCAATGGCCAGTTGTGCTTTAAACATATGAAGCTCGTAGGTGCTTTGTTGTGACCAATTTGAGTTGAATTTATATTGTTGGAATTATTAATATATTTACCCTGGAGTACAAGTGCTCCTAATTTGATTCTTGGACAAAGACATTTATTGAAAATTATTTGATTTCCAAACTGAAATAGTATTCTTTGTGATTCAATAAAGAAATGTTGACACATCAGGAAAATATCGATGATATCATCGCCGTCCATCTTGAATTTCATCAAGATGCGAAGGGTAATTCATTTAGGACATTTTATTTATATGACATATATTTTAATTAATGGAATAATTTTGGATTTGATTCTTAAACCGAAATGAAAAACATTGCAGTAGCAAAAGCCCTATCCAGTTATGAAAATTACTAATTACATGACTCTTTGGTAAATCATATAACTTCGGTATAAATCATTTTTTGTTAACAATCATGCACTGGGTTACTTATTTATTTTCCATGAACAACTAAAGGAAACAAAAGCAACTAATTGGTTGTACATATATGTCTCTAGTAATGAACTATCTTGCAGAAATAATGTGGTTATAATATTAGAGATAATAGGATGGATCTGTTATATAACTTTCACATATAAAACACTAAAGAAAAGACAATAAAAACAGTAAAACTTACGTAATTACACTTCTGGTCCCATTCCTGACAGACATGAAGAACACAATGAATAATCACGAGAGGAGAGGAACGGAAACGGAAGGCAAATAATGTGGCCCAGGATCGAGTATAACCATCTCTTTGCACGTGAAAATGGGTCGCCAAATCTTTATTAAGACTGCACCTGGTGTATTTAAAAGTTTAAGCAAGAGGAAAATAGAAATGTTTGTGGAGTATTCCATTTCCATCAAAATAATATTGATTAGAGGTTGAAATCATTTGCTAAATATGAACAAAACCTACGTTAGGAACAAGGTTATTTGTAGTGGAAATAAACAGAGTATAAAACAAGTGTTACTAAATATAAAGCAAACATTAAAAAATATTATGAATGCAGAGTTAAAATGTTCCAGTGAATTTTAACTATAATTTCTTTTTCAAAATAAGGCTAATTTTATGCTTGTAATCGTCAAGAAACAGATTGCCTATTTTATAAAATAAAACAAATTTAAACGCAACAACTAGACGCAGCTCGGATTTAGGGGGTTATTCCCTGCTTAAATATGGCTGCTGTCGTATAATTTATGTTTCAACACTAAAACTAAACAAAATCTATATTTTTACATTGAAAACAAACGGTCTTTTCTCGACCTACCCTTTCTCTATGAAAGTGAATTCCGGAGTTGAAAAATGCGACGAGGTTCCATCACTTGTGGCATTACAGGTGATAGGTATCAACGTATAACGTCCTGAGAAAAATGCAATCACAGGATAAGATAACGATGTAAATGCATGCACAGGGTGATGATAACGATATCAAATTCAAGCACAGAATGATGATAACGATGTAAAATGCAAGCACAGTATGATGATAACGATGTGAAATGTATTAGCGATAACAAAGATGTGAAATGTATTAGCAATAAAATAAGTATCTCATAATTGATGATATGAGGTATTAAATGAACACCATTATGAACAAACAATTTCTATAGATAAGTTTTGTAACAGAGCATAAATTGGGTGCCATACCTTAAACCTTCTCTATTTCTCCACACAAATATTACTCAAACGCTGTGTTCAAGTTACTATTTATTAATATGAAAGGATATTATCATATGCATACATTACGCATTGTCAATTATAGCCTCATTCAGACATGGCACGAAGGACACTTTCAATTTTACAAAAATATTTGTATCTGTTATCCTCACTCCTCTCTCCCTTACGTTTGGTGGGAATAGCAATCTCCCAAATCAATGCCTCCCCGACGTAAACGTGTCTTTTCACAATCTGACCTGATTCGTCCTTTAGTACCATCTCAGTATCATTAACCGTAGGTGGAGATTTATCTGAAATATACCAAGCAGACCAGTTCCTGTACTATGAAAAAGACAAACATACAATTGTCATTCATGATGATTACGACTGAAACGATGATGATAACAATAACAATGATGATGATGATGATGATAACAATGACAATTATTTTGATTATGATGTTGATAAAGGTTACTGAGACGAGGAAAAAATTCTTTTGATGGTTTATAAAGCTCTTTTAAGAAAGTATTGACTATGTCATACCCGGGGGGAATGGGTGCAAAATGGTTTACCCAAGTGCAAACTGATGCAGCCATCCCAGACTAACCTGTCGAACCAGCGTCCCTTGGATTTCGGGTTCAAATCTCTGTCACCTGAACTACTGCGACTCGCCGATGATGAAATAGTGTGGCAGTTGGACATGCACAGTCATACTTGTCACCTTCCTTCATCTGTCACCAGACGACATAGGCTTAGGCACCTAACTCTTGTGTTACATAAAAGCTTACAAAAACCTTTTCTTCACTGAATGCATGGTTCGTCTACAAAACTCCTTACCAGCCTATAGACCATTTGTATTTTCTTGCCATTCATTCCCACAAATTGCGGACTTTTATTAAAATTACAAAACTACTAAAAATTCTCTTTTAATTTTTTTCTTGTATTCGGTTCAGCCACTTTATTATTATTATTATCAAAAAGATAAACTTTGTTTAACACTTGAATCAATGACCACTTTCCTTGAATATGACATAAGTCTAAGCACCTTATCTCTAATTATTTTCAAGGACGTAATATTCAATAATTTTATTCTCAAGAATTATTTTTATCAATTTCTATCTTTACATTGCAGATATATTTAAGCAAAAATTAACGTGGACGGATAAGATCAGTTAATAATACAGTTTAAATGAAGATATCTTGAATAAACAAATCGTGCCATCAAATTATATCCTTTACTTGACATGCCAGCATATTCCATAAGAAACCGAATTGTAATCAATGAGTACATAGATCAATTCTTTGAAACATTAAGTTATCTCCAATAACTACTGTAAAAAATATCTTGCAGGAACAATTTCAAATTAAAATGATCTTCGGAAGAAAATATTGGCCTCTATAACTGGACATAACAAGACAAAAGAAAAGAAAACGGACAATCTTTTTTATGGTATGAAATAAACAGTGCTTTTACTTTTATTGTATGAAAAAAAGGATCATTCATTTTAATAGTATAAAAGAAATGGGACATTAATTTCTATGATATCAAAGTACTATGACGAGTTGATGAAATCCAAAGATTATTTTTTTTACTTAATCATTCTTCTTAAAATCTACCCGACAAGCTATTGTTGTTGGCTAATCACAGAGACCAGATTGTAGCGGATAAAGGTTACCGGCTCTGAAAAACCATTGAGTTACAGCCAATATGATCACTACAAGAACGTTATGAATAGGGATTGCCTTGGTTAGCCACTATATATGAGGCTTGACCGGAACTGCACGTAGTTCACTGCATTCTGTAGACCATTTCACAGTTATGATCTCCCCTTGAATAAAACAGGGCGTCTCGGTGCAACTTCCGGATAGTTCAATCAATAAAGATGGCAGATAAAGATCCAGAAAATGTGACATTCCGCAAGGAAGATCGAAAATTAATAAATAATTCGACTGTAATGTTTAAAAATTATATATCGTAGGCGTGTAGTGTTTATATTGCAAGGAAAATAACACGATTCCGAAATTTATCACTATGATTAAATTAAAAGAAGGAATATATATATATATATATATATATATATATATATATATATATATATATATATATATATATATATATATATATATATATATATATATATATGATCGATTTAGACTTGCATTTATATTAATGCTCATTATATTTTTCATGAAATAACTTGAGTTATATCTAGGAAGGATATAAACGAGGATATAATTGTGCAAAGATAGAAAGATTGACTAATAGAAAAAGACAACAAATAAGAATATTTGTGACTATCCATTTATTATTGACTTGAAGAACATTGTATAACAAATAGTCTCTTTTTTAAATCATTCTTTCTGCAATTTTGTATCCGTCACGTGGTTCAATATTGATTTAAAAGGCGAACCAAAGTAATAGGAAATAATCTGTTAAATAATTGTATCTTTCAAACTTACATATTTGATGCGTGAAAAGACAATAGAATTAAACTAAATTAATGAATGCTGTTTTAAATAAATTAATAGGCGTTTGTCTAAAATGTTGTCTAAAGACTCCAGCAAATGTGACAGTAATTACAACGTGTCAGCATAGGCAAAGAAAAATCATACTGAAAAGTTATTGCGTACATCGTCCGATGCTTGATGTTTGAAGTTTTGCAAAAACCAGCGAGAAATGTAAATAAATAAATATTAGGCTGAATGAATGCATGGCTATATTTGACTGGACAAGGTAAGAAAAAAATACGTATATGAAGGAAGTGCGTTTTTGATCGTTTAAAGCTTGGTGCACACACTTTTTCAGCATGCGAGATACTTATAAAATGACCAAGCCAAAATGATCTACCTACCACAAAAATGCATAACATATATAGGCTGTCATCTATTTGTTTTAAAACTCTGCGATCTACTCACATTACTATCGCGATCGACCGGTCGATTGTGGTCCACGTATTGTGCACCCCTGGTTTAAAGATGTTAGAACTCTTCCCCAACCACCAAAAAGAAAATGAAATAAAAAAGTCATTCGGCATGTTAATTAATCTGAAAATTGTGCGAAATGTACAAGCACATATGAAGAAATATTCCAGCTGCATTAATTACATTCCCTTATCGTTATAATAGTTAATGTAATTAATGCATTGTTAAGTTCCTCTGAATACATTATTATACGGCGTTCCATTTACAAAAAAAACTTTTCTGGTCTAAAATATTTAGAATTACAGATCAGCTGACGTATCGAATTCGTGTTATAACTTTCTTTACTCGTGTTATAAACGACCTCTTAGCCTTGAGAAAGAAGGATATATCAACGTATAAAAAATGCAAATTATTAAGATGATTTTCGTTAAAGTTATGCAGCCAAAAATGTGCAGTAAAAGTTTAAAATCGGAGAGTAAAATAAAATGTTCTGAAATTATGGATTTTTACATGTACACACACACACACACACACACACACATATATATATCTGATATAATATAAAAATGGACAGTATATTTAAATTAATTACTTAATATCATTTATGTATGGACAGGAAATACTATTTAATTATCTGATATAATGAAAGTATGGTCATCGAATCTAATTATCTTATGTAATATCTATAATTATTCTCCTAGCATGAACAAAAGATGTTAGACAAATATGATTTATTCATTTTTTAACCATAATGGTCTGTAGTACAGCTAAGATTCTGAACGATCCGAAACTGGAAATTTTTTATGGGCATGCGCATTGGAACTAAGGGAGGTAATTTTAAGCGCTACGATCAGTAACTGTGTTGCAACAGTGAAATGCCCTTAATACTCCTTCACGTGCAGAGTATGACGTTGATCTGTTGGGAGTAACCATCTTCAGTATACAATAAAATGTCATTTATATATAGTTTACAACTAAATGTACACAATTTATTGCTTCTAAATGCACTGGTCAAGAAAGGCTGTAAAAAGCAAGGAAATACCTATCATTCAATAAGGTAAACATGTATACCTAAATTATGCTAAAAATGCATAAGATGTATATCGCAGTTACCCTTCTTACTACAAGTATAATACATTCAATTATCAAGTTATCTTTATTAAAACATAAACAGCATTATCGCAGTTACCCTTCTGCCTACAAGTATAATACATTCAATTATCACGTTATCTTTATTAAAACATAAACAGCATCCTATAGATACTTTTGTAGACACGATTTCGACATAAAATTTTGGCATGATCTTGACAAAACGATAAATAGGTGACAGAAACCTAATTTTGAAATAATATACATTACTAATTTATAATGAATTTTATTTGACTATACATCATATCATATTTTACTTGTTATGTTATATCTTCTCATAATGCTCCATGTTTCTAGCAAGGATGATATACATATTGCAGGCCAAAAACTCGATTGTTTATGGGCTAAACACAAAACATTATGCTAGGTTTAATATTACGTAAATAGGATGTGCACAAAAGTCACTTTATCATGATGCCAACGCAAAATATTAAAAGAAGTCAATTAAACGGGGAATGTAGGTGACAGTAACAGCCGTCGTTTGCAAATATGTGTAATTAAGAGATATCGTATATGCATCAAATTTAATGATTTTAATATTTAAAGTGCTTTTAGATCATCACAAAACTGGACCAGTCAATAAAGCATGAAATATGGGTCATGGTGTCCGAATGCGAACAAAAGGAGACGAAGGTAAATATACTTAACTAGTGTAGATGCATGTACAGATTGTTCAACACTCTAAGATTAACTATTGCAAAATATTAATGGCCCTGAGTGGTCGATTGGTCTAAAGCATTGTCCGTTACGGATCACTGCCATCTCACCTCTGTCGACGTTGGTTCGAGTCTAAGATTCGTCGAATGTGGATAGGTGAGAAAGCTTGCCAGAAGCTTCTCGTGGGTCGGTGGTACTTTCCGGTGATTACCCGGTTTCTTCCTCCACCATTAATACTGGCCGGCATGAATAGCCTATCGTGTGCTGAAAAATGGCGTTAAGCCCAATAACAACAACAACAACAACAGCAAAATATTAAAAGCAAAATATTAAACACACGTTTATTTGTTTCGTTTAAAAACCTTCGTGTTTACAGCATATGTCCATTCAGATCAGCATGTGTGTTTCTCTCTTATAATTTAAGTTTGAACACAATATTCTGTGATTTGGTTATAATCAGAGTAGAAAGGAACGCTTGCCAAAGCTTTAATCTCCTTTTATTCTTTATGGGGTGGATGGTGCGGTTGCGGTGGGACATACGTCTTTGAAGCTCTGAACAGCAGCTTCTTAAAGGTTATCAAGATTACAGTCCAGTCCTAAATGAAATGCTTTAACATCAACAAGCTAAACGATAGCTAGCGCACTAAAATGTGTTCTTTTTTAGTAGCTAAGACTATTTTTGGGAGCATTAAAACTGTTCATGGTTATGATTGGCTTTGTATCTATGGGCATCTTTAAGAGCAAAGTGGAATTCATATAAAGGCAAATATTATTTGTTTAACGCATGCTGTATCAGCTTGGAATTCCTATCATACTTACCAATTGTGATTCCATTTGGAAGCTGAATCTGAATCCCAGTTTGGACCGATTTCGTTTTGGAGACATCCACACTTGACCTGCTATCCACATTTGATCCCTGATGCGATCTCTTGCATGACAAGTTGTCTATAATTATTCGATCACCTCCAGGATCATAGAGTTTTATGTATATAGGTTCGAGCTGAAAAAGTTATTTTGACTAAATGAATTTGGAACGACAGGGACGTATGTAATCAATATTAAAATTTCCAGTGCACAATAAATTGACACTGCAATGATAATTTGTATAATTTTCGCAATGCTGTTATTGCTATATATGATATTAAAATTAGTTAAAAGGGTTAACTAACAAGTTTAATATGATTTAAAATATAATTTATTTCTCTAAAATAAATATTAAAATAATCAAACATATCTAACAGTATGGTGAATGATTTCCGATGTTACTAGGTTTTATCAATTCCAAATTTTCAAAGAATCAAAATTAATTCCGAATATATTCCAAACGGTTGACTGCATTGCAACTGATATACCAACAATAATTAAGAATTATTACGAACTAAATGCGGAATGTTATCTATATATATGTCACGTGATATTTACTTGTACTAATAGTACGATTCAACCTTGGAATTTTATGAATGAATCAACTCACTTGATACATGACTCATCTTTTAAGTTCAGATTACTATCATAAGATATTAGTATTAAAAAGGGCATGAACTAAATTACCCTAAGGAGCTATAATTATGAATGATAATATACCTTATACGGTATACATAATAACTTGAACCATATAAATTCAATCATTGTCATTACAATTGACATTGCGATGTAAATAAGGTATACACGAAAACATCAATAACAGTTTAATAAAAATACTAGAGAAAAAAAATAAACTTGTGCGTTTTGTTGCACATATTTTACTGCAAATATTCCGTAAAACATGAAAAATGATTACCACTGCCATATCGCAACCACCTATTAAAAAGTAATGTACGTCAGATACTATATCTAGATATACATACATAAATGAAAGAGAAGTACATCTGATCACACACACATATGCATTCACGTACGCACGCACACACACACATATGTGTATGCCATCCACTAGTACACTTAAGATAATAAATAAAAGGGATGAAAATGATATGGGAAATTGATACAAGGTTGATGCCCATATATCAAAAATTAGAAATGTTTCATGCAGTGAGGTAACATAGTTTGCATAGTCGCACGTAAAATCACATTATTAATATGTTTTGATATCGTTCATGATAAAACCTAATCGCATAAATTGTATTACATGCTTGATCAAATTTAATCGGAAATAAAGTGCATCGATTGGTAGCAAATAATTGTCGATGGAAAAACGATTAGCGTAAGGGCATGAAATAAACTCGCTTGTCCTTACTGCCATTTGAATAAAAAACAACACATATTTGCGTTTTAGAACTAATATAGACACCAAAGTTTCAAATGATATCTACAATGTGTCAATCAGATGTTATTTATCTACACTAAGAAATTGTTGGCTATTGATATTAACAAGACTATCACAGGAAACCGTTAAAGTCTAGTTAGGTCTAGTGAAGCATATAGAATTAAAAATCTCTAAGATGGAATAGAAATATGTTGATATAATTTTAATTGGCAAAATGCATACGAAAATTAATTTGTGTATGTAAACTATTTTTAATGCATAATGGTGACATTAAATTAGACACAAAGTCTAGTATTGACAGGCGTATGCAAGAACATACTGATAGAAAATCAAAACTAGATTGTTGCCTTGCATTTAAGCCATACAACAAAATCTTAAATATTCACAGGAAAGTTGTTCCACTAACAGTTACTGCAAGCTCTAAAGCACACATTACATAACCTTACTGTCAGCGGTTATGCAAGTATTAACCTTCTCTAGAGTCCCCCATAATTCTTTTTAGACAGGATAAGGTCAATTTAAAATCAAGAAATCGTATAACGCCTTATACCATATATAAAAGTGAAACATAAATAATTGAATTGTACGCATATTCATTATTTGAAAATTATTGCACATAAGCAATAATTTGATCCAATAATTTGATCCAATTGATATCAGCAGATAACATGTCTTGCTACGGTCGGAAACAAAACAATAAGGAGAATAATTTATGCAAAATTTATTATACTTATCTAGGTTCAAAATGATCTTTGCAGCTTTAAGATGGACCTTTAGTTTTAGTATGGATTAGTATTATTAAACTCTAGATTTTGTTACATTAACTAACTTGTAGCTGAAAGAGAGAAACCAATTTATTTTATAGTATGATATGTTTCGTCAATAATAGCTACTCAGTTATAATACCGTGACAGAATTTCAACTACCTCACAAATTTTGTCATTCCATTCAAAAAACGTTTAGCTAAAAGCCTGGAAGATATATGCCCACCTATGTGGCTAAAGAAAGAGCAATCTCCCGTTGATACAGGGATTGGCTCCAAATCTCGCGACTACTTTGGATACTATTGGAGGAAAAGGCTCACTATCCATAAGGGTGTAACTGCGGGGAGGCTGAGGGTAGAGTATTTACATTATGACTTGTCAAGTATTATTGAAGAAAAATATATAAGAGAAAAATAGTTTTCTTCTTCAAAAAATTTGCCAGATCAAAGCTCCGTAGGAAAATAAGTAAGAGCTGGACGGAGAAAGGTCTCCTTACCTCTAATAGACCATATCCGGCCCACTATGATAAGCGAGACATCTAGATAACCTAACTTGATATTCGACTATATACGACAGGGAGAGGCTTCGAAAAGGAAAAGATTTGTCTCTAGCAAATCAAACAGAAGTGGTGAAGCCGAGGAACTACTTCGAAAAGTAACCTGCTATAGATCCCACCATACATAGTTTAGATTTTAGGATGAAAGATTTCTGACACGGCGGATATTCATCTCTTGAAATAGACAATATCAGTTAAAGAGCAGTTTCGCTCAAATAAAGTGTCATGTGGCAAATACATTAACTTAATGAGACGAAATTTATTTTCCTATATTAAAGACGAAAGTGCCTGTTCTTATAGAGCCCTTTCCCTCTGTGATCTCCCTTGACTCAAGACCAAGTAAGTTATCCAGACATGGCCATTTGCCAGGACTATTTGTCGAGTGTAACCTCATAGTCTAATGTCGAGTCCGACTTCAAGTGTCCTAAACTGGCAAATGGCGTTTTTGAAGGCAAACGAAGGAACATCCTTGAGACGGACCTGAAAAAAAGCACCTTACATCTCTCACACTGATTGCGTAGTCTTCATCCTGGAGTGCATTGAAAAGGGGTAGTGGTATTAGCACTGTGAATCAAGGCCCGCGAATCAATTGATTGAGCGCGCTTAGGTTGAAGACAGTGCAACAAGTGCTGCGTTTGGAACTGAGGGAACCCTGGACAGTGAAGGAGGTCTGATGAAAGTGACACAGAGTCATTCGAAATGACTTATCGGCTACATATGTCATCGTGGCATGTCTTGTCTTATACGGCAGCAAAGAAAATTGCAGTATATACTTTACCGGCATCTGTGATAAGGGCGGGCGTGAAGAAAATGACATTGCTTGAGTAAGTGATGCTCTCTCTGCGAGAAAAGCAGATTTTTTTGTTTGGGAGGACTGTGGTTTTCGAAGGTTGTACAATATGCAGGACTGCTTTCCAATGGCTTATTTCCTGGGAGCTTTCCTGCAGTGCTTTATTGATTGCACTAAAAATCCTTCACCTGTAGCCGACACATAAAGTCGGGACGTTAGGTGTCCTTGTTGGTTCGTTTGTGGATTGCAGTGAAACTAACCATTAAAGAGGAGATTATATCAGAAAGTTTACGAACGCATCCTGGCTTAACGACGATCTTAAGAAAAGCGGAAGTAGATATGACTGCATTTAGCTGAGCCAGTTGTTAGTTCATAGATGCTAAAACGGAATTGTCCATAATATTTTTGGCAGCTCTGTTTAACACGTGGACCATTCTGGAAACAATTTCCCACGAATGTTCGAGGCGAGTGAAATACTAATTACTTATACGGCTGTAAGTTGCGCACCAACATTTGTTTGTCGATAAACGACTTCCAATCCATTTCCAAATAGGGGATTTTAGTCATCCTCAAATCTGCGATATCTCCTTCGACTGATGGAGTATTCAAATGTAAAACCGGTATATTGAACATATAGAACCGCCAACTAAAGTGTTTGGAAGGCGTTTTAGCGAGAGGAGTCGGTTGACAATTGGGTCTTGTAATTGACGATATAAGCAGCCCGGAATGTGAGCAACTCTGTCAGATTGAGTTAGTAATGTGAAAGTTCATTCTTCCCTGTTAGTCAGTAATCCAATGACGCCGAACTGTAGACCAGAGCGTTATAGTGGGAGGCGGAGAACAGAACAAATTGTGGGAATGGGTGGAAATCATCTTCAGCCGATGCATGTATGACAGAGTCTACGCGCATCAAGTAATATCTAACACTGATGAAGGGATCTGAGAGCACGTAGCTTCATCTATGGAGAATTTATTGAAGCCGACCACTCCTGTGCTACATGGGAAGTAGCTAGAGAAGAATGTCGAGGATGGTAGCTAACTAACTTGTAGAACATCCCAGAATTCAATACAGTGACTTCCAAGCTGTTGATATAAACGTGTAACCAGAGGCTTCATTACAAAGTTAAATTGCATCTTTTTCATAATAAAGTAATATGCATGGAGTTCCAAGTGGCACAATGCAGGTGAGACTGATCAATGAGACTGCTGTATAAACTGTCATCGTGACACTGGCCTCCGCTTGTTCCTCTGGTGACTGATACTGTACGATCGACTGTGCTTGTGACCCTTTACAATCTGAGCTATACGGCAAACCCCAGTCCTGACGGAACATGGTTGGCATTAGGTTGTACAGTTATTGAAATTTGGACAGATTATGATATGCGAGATGGTAACTGAGGCTATTGTTTGCTCTCTATTTCGATCTCCAGCGAAAGATATCGTGTCTTTCACGCAAGCGTGCAAATGGACGACGTCATTATCGATCAACTTTCACTTCTGCGCCTTACCCTTAAGTGCCTCCAGTCCTGCCGTAAATTGACTTGTGCCAATAATATGCAGGCTGATATGTATTCGTAGACTGGAACCGTCTTGCTTTAAGAACTTCTGAGTGCACATGTAGAATAAACATTAGGATAATTGGTTATAAGAAAGCGAAATTTGCATCCTTTACTGTAGAGTATAAGTAGATCGTCGTGTATATTACAAAGACATGAACGCTACTATTAGATTATTAGAAAACTAAGCTCCATTTATCTGACCGTGTGTAAATTATACAAAATTATATTAATATTTTTACAAACCAAATATGGACCTATTTCATACCATTTAACTCAATAAATATCAGCAATGTTAAAATTAGAGTTACGCAGTATGAAAACAAATTTATTCCTAGTAACATGTGATTCTACGAGAATACATATTCAATCACAATACCTTCGTAGATCTATTATATCTATGCAGGTTAAATGGCAGCAAATGACGGGTTCGTGCAGTATGCCGCCAGTCCTTATACATATTGGGAGATTACTCTGCCCGACTACCATCTATGTTTGCGGACAAGTTGTAGCTCCCGTTAGCTAAACCTAGTATCTGGGAGAGCTGGATTTGCAAGTTAGTAATAGTTGTCCTAAGGTATTATGATTGGGTAACGTATTTGAAGAACACTGCTGAACCGTCGACAGTACACTCTCATTACACAAACATGTAATGAACATATACAAAGCTGCTTATCTGGAGCTGAAGCTCATCATCTCCAATAGCAGATTTCTTTCTGTCGATGTCGCTAAAACAACTGTGTGTTCCTTGGTAGACTCAAGACTGAACAACTATAATTGACTTCTAAATGGTTTTCTTCTTGTTGTCTACTACAGAAATGTAAACATGTTCAAAACATGGCTGCTCGGATCATCCTTAGAGTACGATCTAAGTATACCTCCTACTCCACCCCTATAACCCTCACTGGCAACCCTTTCGATCAAAAAACAAACGCAAATTCTATTCACTGTGCTACATTTCTTTGACTGTCTCCAGTTCAATATACCTACCCGACCGTACCTATATGAACACCTGTCTAGAAACTGATCGCTTTATTTCCGAAACAATTATTGCATAACTCCAACTGTTATAACTAAATCAACGTTCATTTGCCTACCAGAGCCCAACTTCATGGAACGAATTGCCCGTCGGTCTCAGACATAACGACACCGTGATTTCATTGAAAAGTTCACTTAAAACTCATCTATTTCGACTGCAAGAAAAGACTAAATAATGCTTATTTCCTTAATTATTGTAATTTTGTTTTAAATTTGATGGTGCTTGTTTTCGAAATTTCTTTGTTGAACATGTTTTTATGTGTTGTCTAATGATGTAAAACGCTTGGAGCTTATAACGATTATGCGTTGTAGGAATTCCACATTATTAGTATTATCACTGAGAGGATCGTTCACTCAACCTAGCTACCATTAGGCGAGTAAATACCATTTAGTACTTTAGCTATATAGTTTATGCCCGAGAGAACTGGATTTGCGAGGTAGTGGTAGGTATCCTAAAGAATTGTTATCGAATAAAGAAGAAACGAAAAGAAACTGGTTATACTTACACCTTCGCAATCTGTTATGATAAATCTACGGAAGCCATAAGAGAATATGACGTCACACAATTTTCCGCTCCTGTGTGCATGTGCTTCTGTTAGCATTTCCGGTTCAGGATTGATCACATTGATAGATCCATTAGATAGACAGTCTCCATGCATATCATAAAAAAATACTGACTTTTATACATGCATATAAATGCCTTTGTTTATTTCTACAGGATTTACATTAAATGAGTTCAATTAACAAATTTATGCTAAGCGCTTTAGTCCATATAATTTTTATACTATTTATGAATCTCGTGAAACAATTTTTACTCGTGGCATTTTATGGGAAATTGAATATATATATATATATATATATATATATATATATATATATATATATATATATATATATATATATATATATATATATATATATATATATATATATATATAATTGTTGAAAAAGTTACTGAAACACAAACGGATATTACTGTCAAAAAATCTATTTGATAAAGTAATGGATGATTGTTATTTTCTCTCTAACACTGCATCGAAGCAAGTTATTTGGAGACGGGGCGGGGGTTGTGGTTTGTGGCTACGAGTGGAGAAAATATGAATGACAGTATGCAATATATATGTTAAAATCACTCCTTTTTTCCCCCTAATGACACAAACCCACTCACGCACATATATGCAGACACACTTTAAATAATGGAAACAGAATAAAGGGAAACGAAACTTATCAAGAGTTCAATGGTAATGATAACAGACTTTAACTAAACTAACAAACGTTAAGATGATCAGCTCACCTAATATGAAAATTCATGTGTGTGTGTGTTTGTGCGTGAGAGAGAGAGAGAGAGAGAGAGAGAGAGAGAGAGAGAGAGAGAGAGAGAGAGAGAGAGAGAGAGAGAGAGAGAGAGAGAGAGAGAGAGAGAGAGAGAGAGAGAGAGAGACGTACCATATACAAGTTTCGTCTGCAGGCTTAAATTTTCATTCGTGGTTAGGATTGGCACCAAACTGCAGACCATGACAATCAAGCAGACAATATGTTTATTAAGAGATACCTGTCAATGCAAATTAATTTTGAACAAAATAAACCATAAAAAGGTTAGATAAACACACATCCATCCATCCATCCACACACACACGCTCGCACGTACGCACCCCCACACGCATACATACATACATACATACATACATACATACATGCATGCATGCATGCATGCATGCATGCATGCATGCATGCATGCATGCATGCATGCATGCATGCATACATACATACATACATACATACATACATACATACATACATACATACATACATACATACATACATACATACATACATACATACATACATACATACATACATACATACATACATTCATATATGCATGCAAACATACATATATACATACGCACGCACATTCGTACGTACGTACACAGACAGACAGACACAAACATTTATGCATGCATGCAAGCAGCAGGGAGGGTGAATCCTACAAACTTTTGCGATAAAATCGATTAAAGCCTCAGAATGCCAAATGGAACCTTCCTACGAAATCTCATATTTTAACCAAAAAAAAAATAAAGACTCCATTTTACAAATGGAGCCTTAGCGATTTTGTCGCAAATACATTGTCATAACCACACTCAAAATTGCTGCCATCTACGTCGCAAATATGTTGTCATCTCACCCCCCTGTTGCTGATTAATACAAATTATTTGTTAGCTTTTCACAAAGAGACTAATCGGTAATACTTCACCACGTAGATCAATTAAATTATTTGACTGATCGGTGAGTGTAAAATTAATTCTAGTTAGCGAATCATTTTGACATTGCATATAGACTGGATTAGTCGGATTTTCAACAATTAAAAATCCTGGAGGAGCTGTTGGTGCAAATGAATAAAGAATATAACCTTGTGGGGCTTGATTTGATTGTTCCATATTAATTTGATAACTTCCTTCGATTACATCACACGTTAAATTAAGTGCGATCACCGATGAAATATCCACATTGTTCGGTGCGATATGTCTACCGTCGCCGTCGGGAGAATTATTATGAGTGAGGATAGTAGGACTTGGCTGGCTATCTTTCCATGATTGATGAATTTTATTAAATCCTTCGTCGATGGCAGTTCTGAGTTTTTTCTTTAATTCGGGAACGTTATAACCTGGTAATTTATAATTTGGATTTTCATTTATATTTTTTTTATAATCTTGGGCTGAGCTAGTTTTTGAAATCGGGCTATTTTCATCAGTGAAGAGATTAGTAATCCTCGAATTAAATATTTCCATGTCATCGATGATTTTATTACCCGCAGCGACTACACTAGTAAACTCACTAGTAAGAAAGCCAGATCTTAACGAGGGTAATAACAACAAAAATTCATTATTCATTCTATCAAGGATGTGATTTTTAATATCTACAAATATTGGACTTGTATCATGCATTTCCAAAATTTCGTCCTCTCGTATAATATAATCATTAAAAAGTGGAATTATCCATGCATCCTCACCATATTGATCCTTACATCGATATCTTTTTGTGAAGTTTATATCCTCGAATTTTTTATAAGTTTTTGATGGATTTTCAGGTCCTATTTCATCAGTGACATAATCATATTTTACAGGCTCGGGCGTGGAATTACCAGTATTTCTAGGTGGATCTTCAGGCCATCCTAAAACTGTTCTTATTGAACTGTTATAAATATCTACAACATACCCAGGGGAGCCTATTTCAATTGTAGATGATAGTGCTGGTTCATGAACTGTTATCGCAATTTTTGATTCTTTTCTAGTAATGGATTTTATTCTACGTTGTAATTCATTATTAATTTGCTCAATTTGATAGGATCCAGTTGGTATTGAAACAACGTTCCAATCTGGAGTGTCATCTTTTTTATTCCTATATGCAAACACCAAAGAATTATTAGGTCTCTGACCACCAAATGGAACCGATCTAATATTAGGCCAACTATGATACACTCGTAATTTTGCCAACGCGATTTCCTTTACTGAAACAGGGGAAGGAAAATTCACACTGAATTTAGGGTTTGTTGACGATATTGATATCATGCTTGTTTTCCGCGGAGTGGTATTTTCTGCTATCCGCTGAAGTAGTTGAATCTCTTGCGACATTATTATTATTATTATTATTATTATTATTATTATTATTATTATTATTATTATTTTTATTATTATTATTATTTACAATGTCTAATTTTGCAATAGATGAAAAATCGCTAGCGTTTTTAATCGTAGTATCATAAATACGTATCATCGCGGAGAATTCGTCTTCGGTAATTATCGTATCATCAATCGATGATGACATCAACGAGGATAATTGTGAGTAACCGTTAGATACTGCTTGATGTTTTACTATATAGTCGTTAAGATTTTCTTGAGAACACGATGATATTTTTTTAGTAATAGCATTTGCAATTCCAGCAAATGTTGTCACCGCAGAAATAGCAATTGGGACAGCAATCGGAGCTACCATTGTTACTGAAGATAGTATAATACCAGCACCGGCCATTATACCAGATACTGAGTATACTGTAACATCAATAGAGGTAATTCTCCTGCGATACTTTTTAATTTTTATTTCATACTCATCAATGAGTGTTTTGAGTTTTGTTAAGAACTCTTTGACGGTATCATAGCGATATTGCGATGACGGAATCATATTATTTTAAAATCTCAAGTGGTTTCTAATTGTTAAAAATTCTAATTTAGATCAGCTACAAACTCCATGTACCATACAAATGATGTCTTATTTAAATTAGGATCAGTGCTTGTTATTCTAAACCGTTTGTATTCACCCACGTCAATAGTCGTTGAAGTCACGTTGTTGTATCCATATGAAGTCGATGATGATATATTAAACTGATTCAGTGACACTATTGTTAATCGATAAACACCCTTGTTTGACACAGTGAGGGTTATTGTATTCTTTTTAGGTTCCCAATCTAATGATCCAGAGAAAACTGTGTATACCATATTTATGATATTCCTCTCATGAGGAATCTTTATTTTTTCAAGTAGCGGAAGATTGTCTGTTTTAAATTTTGTAATATCCTCGATAGATTTTTTAATATTACTAATGCTATCTCTAATAATACTAAATCCAGCATCATTAATATTTTTAATATTGGATTTAATTTCATCAAAATTGGATTTAATTTCATCAAAATTGGATTTAATTTCAGAGAGAGATGGAGAGGTTACCGCTGGTGTTCCAAAATATTTATTGATAATATTTCTACGAAGAGAAGTATATGTTGTTATATGTTTTTCAAGTTCTTCATCTAAATTTTTTAATGCATCTGTGATTGTAGAAACAAATACACCTGGTTTGAGTTTTCCATCATTTGAATATAACACTATTGTATCTTCAACGACGTCACGTCTTCGTATTAAGACATCATCCAATGAAACATTACTAGATTTCAATTTGCCCTGGCGATCTTGAAATACAACTATTTCCCCAGGATCTACACTTGACAAATTTAATGTCTCGGCGATTTCATCTTCGATTATTTTTTCTACACTTTCGACAGATAATTTACTATCGGTTTCTTTTTATTTTTGATTCTGATAAAGGTCGTCCCCAAATATCAATCATTATACGAAAACGCTCACGTTTTTCTAAATCATAACGCTATCGTTTTTGCCATTGCCCACTAGTATATTCATTAACAACAATTTGTGGTGGTTTCCTTGGAAATCTAGATATCTCTGCAAGGACGTTTAATATTTCACGACCGCATATCGGTGGATCATTTAACTGTTGTGTTGGTAGCGTGGAATAAAAAATTGGAGATGACTTTGTTATTGTGGATACATATCGCATGAATTCTTTTGGTGGAGCTAAACCATATGAATCAAAATATACAATTCCACGTGGATCAATTGCATATGCGACCCAATGAGTTCCTTTTCCGCTGCTGTTATCAAGATTGATAATTGCCGTTTCATTTTTCATTGGTTTTGACGGTAATTGATCTCTCATGAAAACTCATCTAAAGTTTTTTATTGATAATGATTTTACAGCATCAATTAAATCAAAATTGGACATTGGTGAAAATCCTAGGGATTTTTCCACTAATAAACCGTTCCTGGTATTCTTAGGCCCGTGCCCTTGTACCAATTGTGTGGGGTTCCTGGTAGTCTTAGACCCTTTCCTTTCTTTATAGCCTTTCCCAGTAGCATTTTTCAGGGCCATTCCTGCAGCAGTACCAACGGCTCCTAACGCTGCCGCCTTCGCAACCGCTGGGGCAGCCGCTGCAATCAATGCTGGAATAGCAGCTAACAGCGGGAATATACCACCTGATTTTATCATACTGGCGATTGCTGCTTTCGAAAAATCAATTTGAACTCCTCGTTTGTTCTTTAGCGCATCATTGAAATGTTTTATTTGACGATCTGTCAATGATAATTCATGTGCACCAACGGACATTTGAGTGAGTTTCAGCGTTATTGTGGTTCCACATTCTTTAGCCGACTTTGATTTCAATTTCTTGACCTGACCATCAGTCAACTGGACATTAACAATACTATATGTCATTCTATTCTAAAATGTAATTTACACTTTCAATTGATCTTATTGTGAAAATCCTAACTACATGTTTGGAAAATTAAATGATTTTTGAAAACATTACATGTTTGGAAAATCAAAGATTTTCCACTGGTGCATCAATAAGTCTCATTCGTCCGCCAACTCCTTCTAACAACATTGATTTATCACTGAGAATGACAGCAACTGCTCTATAATCAGCTATACCAGCAGGGCGTTGTACCCGAGCTTGGAAGTATATATCAACAACAGATTGTCTCATCATGTCAAGATGTTCCAATGAAAAGTCATAAATCGGATAGTGTTTTTCAAAATCAATTTGCGATATTTGCAAACCAGTATCAACATTTTGATCACGACCCAAATACGACAATATTCTATGATATACACGTGCTACGTTGTTGTTTTCATAATTAAGCTGTACAATCTCTGCTGGCTCTTGTTGTCCGTTTATTCTCAACGAAACTTCACTTACCCCTAATTTATCAAATATCATATGACTGGATAATTGACGACCTACTCGATTTGCATCCTGTAATGCTATAAAGATATGACGTGGAGCTGAAACACCTTGTTTTGATGCTAAGTGCCATGTAAATGTGCCATTTACATTATCCTGCTTCGTATCAGTCGTTGTTGTTAGCCAACTTAGCAATGATTTTCCAACTGTGTCCATAAACGATAGTAATTGTTGCTCTATTGTAACTGCTGGTGTCAAGACGGCTATCCATAGAACCAATTTATTTAAAATGATTTTACCATCATCAACACCATTAGCACGCCAGATTGCATCATTGTCATTTTCCTTTCGCACTAACACGACTGTATGCTTTGCTCCATAGATGACTTTTCTGACATTTCTACAGAATCCGAATATGTGATGTAACGGAATTGCACATGAAAACCGTCGATGCTGTCCTTTCAATGTTCCATTTCGTGTAGCAGATCCTAGATTGAAATTACCATTGACCTTTTTTAAAATGTCGAATTTAGCGGCTGGTCTATCTTCACGGTCTAGATTAGCTGCGAGTTGTTGATCAGCTTCTGCAGTAGCTCTCGCAGTTCGTACTTTTATAAACTGAATATGGTCAGCATATGACATTTGCAGGCATCATTGTTGTTGAAGGTAGCGGTGTTGAAACCATTTGTGGTGGTTTTCGTCCGAATCTAGATTTCACCAATGACGTTATTCTATTCTTCGCGGTAGAAAAGGCCTTTCCTGCAAGATCTCCAACAGCGTTAATTCCCTTATTACGAATAACATCAATGGCTTTCATCGCTAATTGTTTAGCAATTGGTGCTACTTTTGGGGCTATTCTTGTGAATAAACCCGCTATGGTATTTCCAAGGCCGTCTCCATAGTATGCCTTATAAACGAGCAATCTTGAGTTTACTACATACAAGTTTGTTGGTTTATTGTGATTATAGTGTACTATCATCTTATTTGAAATGACTTTGTAATTTCTAAATGCAAGCATTTAGAAATTTCAATCGCTATAATAACCACTAAATTCCCCTGGAATTCCGTCCATTAACTATCCAAGAGTTCTCGATACGTATGAATATCAATTATCCCACCTTGGAATAATCGTCTGCAAATATCAAATGCCTCATTAATTATTTCGACTGAGTTATTCCCAGCTCGCTTACCTCCCATAAGAACATCAAGTCGTGATATATCATTAATGATATTACTAGGACACATATGCGAATCATGATGAGAACTTCCATAACCCTCTCCTGAAGTACTTTCTGATTCGGAAACGTTTTGAATTTCTGGAGCTGGTTCGGAAACGTTTTGAATTTCTGGAGATTGTCGACCTCGACCTCGACCTCGACCTCGACCTTGTTGTTGTTCTTTTCGTTGTTGATGTTGTTGTTTTTTTAGTTCTTGTTGTTCTTTTCGTTGTTGTTGTTCTTCTTTTCGTTGTTGTTGTTCTATACCATACCTATCAACTCCCATTTTAAAAGATCTGTACTCCAATGTATTCTTATTTAAATTGCCGGGTTCATTTTTATTAATTTTATATATCCAATCCACCCAGTCATCTCGTTTTGTTGTGTTTTTTTTTATACTCGTATTTTAAAAATTCCCTTCTGTTATAATAACTTTTTACAGCGAAGTCACCAAATGACGCATAGTCTTCAGGTTTCAGCAATTGAATTCGTCTGATTTCTTCTATAGCTTCATCAGTGAATTTCTCGTTAAAAGGAACACTTTTTTTAGTGGAACCTTTTTCAATAGAATCACTAGCATCTTCAACGGGGTCATCATCAGTATCAATATTACCCATTTGTTGTATTTCTCGCTGAGTTTGTAACTCACCTGAAAGCTGTTTTATCCCCTTCTGAGTTTTTTCAGTTTCTGTAGCAATCTTTCCTAATACATCAATAATAGGTACTGCTCCCTCTTTAGGGATGTCGCCGTATATAGCACGTTCTGTTGCAAGTTTCATATCTTTAGTGGCTTTAGTTACAGGGGCAAAAAGTTGTTCGCTCCCAATAGAAAAGTCAGTCTGCGCTTGCTGTCTAAGTTGTAGTTTATCTCGCACGTTATCTCGAATTGGTATAAACTTTTTCAGTAATGCTAACCTCTCACGGGCTAGTCTGGTAGTTAATACTTCTGATGTCATTATTGGAAATGCTAACGTTTTTTCAATTGTGGGTTTCAATGCTTGCATCAATCAAACGTCTTATAGATTTCACTTTCAAAGCAATCTCTGACCGAACTTGGTACTGTTCCCCGAGTTTCTTTCTAATTGCTCCAACTATACTAAATAGCCGAATAAATAAATTAATATCATTGTTATACAGAGAAGCATTAACCGCTTTTTGAATTCTTTTTATCAGTGAATACATTTTAGGTAGAACATATCTTCCATGTTTCAGTTGTATATTAATTTGTTCAAATTCATTCAAAAGTCTGTCTTCATTTAAAAGTTCAGAAAGTACGATTCCTTGATTTCTTACATTTGATATTTCTGTGATGATAGATGTAATATCTTGAAATTCCATTTATTGAATATTATTAATAATGTATTTTCTTATCTTTAAAATGTTTTTATATATAAACAAAACAAAACATATACAATGCCTGTTTCTTCCTCATTCGAGTTCTGAGGCAAGAAAGGCATACATTAAAGACTTATACAATACCCTAACTCCCCAATCGAGTTCAAGGGCGGGTTATATGGGTATTAGACGTGAAATCCAAGTGATTTCTTTACAAACATTGAACATATAACATGAAGCCTCATTTGGAAACCTCTTTCGCGCCAAACGATGTCAAAGAGGCCCAGAGGGGGGACAGCACATTCTTGGAACTCATTTAGTGCCTTCGCATTATATAAGCCCAAGGGCCACAAACATAGATCTCCCAATTGGAAGCTCTAACGTAACAAATGCTATATTAGGTCTTCCGGAAGATATGTTGTGGGGTGGACAGTACATTACATATAGGATGATTATATATATACAATGCGATTATATAGGATGATTATATATACAATGCGATTATATAGGATGATATATATACAATGAGATGATAGGATGGTATATATACAATGAGATGATAGGATGGTATATATACAATGAGATGATAGGATGGTATATACAATGCGATTATATATATACTAGGGACAGTACATTACATATAGGATGATATATATATACAATGCGATTATATAGGATGGTTATATTTACAATGAAATGATAGGGACAGTACAGGACGATACAAACATGAAACGACGGGGCGGACCTACACCCAATCTACCAATCAAAAGCAACCCAAGAAATTAACCATGGTTGCAGTTGAAAAAATTCAACCACACCATGTCAATGGCGTGGGAGTTTTAATTGGCAAATTGGGCTTCGTTAAAGCCCCAAACTTATTACGGCTCTTATTATATATAAGGTGACTAATACTGCAGTGTCAATGTGTAGGTGTGTATTTATTTTCCTAGCATTTCATAATAAAAATTGTGTAGTAATTTCAATGGAAGCTAAATATTTAAATAAAACATTAAAACAAGAAATACAACTGTTAAATAATAGCAATGTTTTTTTATTAATTTCTATAATATTACGATTAAATAATCGTAATAATAATGGATTTACATGACGAGATAACTCTGTCATGGGGGATCCCTGTCAATTCAGGACCTGCTATTCGAGAATGATATTTTTCTGTGTCATTGGATAATTTTATTACATGTAGCCACACTAAAAAAACTAAATTACATGTAATGCGCTTTACTATTTTGACCTCACATACAATCTATTTTAATTTGTAATTACAAAGTAATTTCATTTTCATACAAAATCTAAACAGCGCTGTTAACGCTGTCTTTGTAATTGGGATTTTTAAAAAATCTATTAATAGAACCTTGACCCAGTGTCTTGTGTTACACGCGCGCGTTTCGGTACAATAACCATATTTACTATGTGGCTGTTCCGGCTGTTCCAGTTATTGTCATTTACTTTTTTAATGCATATATACGTGGATATTGCGAAAAATATTGGAAAAAAATATGTACATAATGATATTAACGCGCGAAACGTTTTTAGTGTTTTGCCCTATGGAAAATCGACTACTTTGCCCTATGGTAATTGGTCTGAATTGTAAAATCATACAAAAATGACTAAAATAGCATAACTCACTATTGAGAGTTATCATGTAAATAGGAAAACTTTATTCTATGTCCATTTTTCTTTGAGATAGCTGTTTGACAAATCCCTTCAGCAACGTTTCGTACCGAAGGCATACACGTTCCAAAATATTTCCCCGCAGCATTCATTGATAGATAAACTCTTTCTTCTTTCGTCGTTGTATCAAATGATTTAACTCCCCTGCGTCGTTTTGAGTATTTCCCTGTCTTTCCTCTTTTTGTATTCTCTCTTTGAGAAATACATTGTAAATTTTCGAGAGAATTATTTTGAATATTAGAATCAATGTGATCAATAACACAGCCATCTTTAATCGGTCCCATATAACACTCAAAGACTGCCCTATGACAGAGATATACCATTCTTCCAGCAGTAAAACACAAATATCCTTTATTATTAACAAAACCAACAGGTTTCTTTAGTCTATAGTGTCTAACAACACCATTACGAGATATTTCATAATTAACGAGTATTGGATGTGGTCTGAATTCTTGCTCCATTTATTTATAATAATACTATTTGTCTAATTCATCATTTGCTTTAATTATAAATCTATTAATGTAGTCTTGAGGGGTTTTTATGATTTTGTCTTTGACAGAGTCATGGTTAGGGTCAATGATAGCGTTTTTTATTCGTTTATCATAATAACGTTTCAATTCTCTAAACCGCTTACCCCCACAATTGATGCATAATTGTGATTTTCCTCTCACACCCACCCCACAATTTATGCATGGGGACGGGCCTGTCGAATTATTTCTGACACTCTGTAAGTGATATCCACAGAATTCACCTCTACACGATTTATTGCATGGAGTTACTGATCCAATCATAAGCCATTTGCAGTGATTCATTATATATAAACAAAATTTTCTATTTAAATACTTGTCTTATTTATATGAATGAAGAATTCAAGAGATTATCGACAATCAAGCCTTGGAAAAATATTAAATTCAATCTTGATAGAACTCTCGAAGATGTACCAAAAGAGAGAATAAATAATAGAAGTCTGATTAGAAAAATACGATATTGTGTTCATGAGTTTAAACAGGACGGTGCATCACACACCTGGTCAACATTTAGAATTGATGGTGTTGTTGATGCTAGAATGAATGATGAAACAGCAGCTATGATACTATCACAACTTGACAATAAACGGTATTTTCTCAGAGTGAAATTCATTATCAATTTAGAATCGGACGAATATATTATAAGAGACAAATTTGTTCCAATTCTCAAAGATGGGACAACAGTCATTGTTAGCCGTGATTCCAGACCAGGGCTGTTAACTGGAATTGATAAACCATACTATGAAAAAGCGTATCCAGAAACAGCAATCGTTTATGGGATGTATCCGTTAAATAAGAAACCTGACATTGGAAAACTAGCACCAATGAAACAGTCAACGTCAGTGGAAAAGCCACTCAATTGTGTGGCACGACGTTTCATAGAACACTTTACAAATGCACTCCGTGGGAACAAGTTAACCGATCTAAGACATAAAAAAATAGATCAATGGGAGCTAACAGTGAAAGAGAACGGAGCAACTATTTCCGATATAGCTAGATTGGAAAAGTCGTTGAGATTTCCGATAACCGTTTCAACGATAACTGGCGAAGTATTATACGAATCGAAATACAATAAAACCGGAGCTCCAATCAAAATTATTGATCATAACAAACACGCATGGACATCCGCGGTTACAATATTCCCGCGAGACAGAACAGTGAAGTATATCCCAGGAGAATTTACCAAGGATGGCATTCTCACTGAAGAAGGATTATTCGATGCTCTTGCTAATTTGTGTAAAAACGACCCTGTATCAGTATGGCTACTTCATAGTCTTGAAGATGAAGAATGTCAATTCAATCAATTTGTGAAACCTAACGGTGAATTATATCGTACTGAAAGTCTACATAATAGGATGAAAAATCTAGCAATAAGTCTCAGTGAAAACGCTAGCGTTTTTAATGGAAAATCCGAAGATTACGAACAATTACTTACAAATTGTTTTACAATTCCATCGGTTGCAGCTCATTTTGCAAGAAAGAAAAATAATTGGAAACCAACACGAAAAGAGAGTTACAGAATGTTCAATCCAGCTGTCTGGAATATTATCATGGCGGTCTATGGAACGATAAGTACAATCGTGAAAGTATGATATCAGTTGATATCGTTGCTTGTTATCCAGGAAGTTTTCTAGGATATGGATTCGCTGGTGAGTATTTTAAACGGTTTGGACATCCCACACATGAAATGACTCGCGTTGCTATTAATGGACCACTGCCTGATTTTGATTTGACCGGTTTTGCTTGCGTAGTATCATTTGAATTCGCTGAAGGACTTCATCCGTGTTGTTATGTTTGGATTGGTAGACACATGGCTGAAAGGATGTGGTTACCAATAGTGTTATTGCGATATATGATTGATTGTAAAATATTAGTTTCGTTGATTGTCAGCGAAGCGATTATCTCATATCAAAAACAAACCAATGTCTGGTTACCAGAACCAGAATGTCTTGATAGTATAATCGATAAGTCTAGAAAACATATTGATGCTGACGAGGAGTACATCATTGAATGGTCAAAAAAGATATTTAATCAACGAAATAGTGAAGCAAAGGATCTCAGCCGAAGAATAATCGGTAAATTTACACAAGGTGGAAAAAAATTCAACTTTAAAAGACAATCCTCACGATTGATTATAGATGATGCCGAATACGACTTCGTTATTAAAGATGCAGTAGAGAAAAATAGATACGCAAATTGTAAAACAGCCTTTTTGTCCAATAAAACAAAGTTAGGTAGAATTGTTACTTACAGTGATGGAGAAAGCTCTGCATATCTACATTTGAGAGCTTCTATGCTGGGTTATGCATCTATCAATTTATTTGCAATGATAAATAGATTTCCTAGTATAGCAGTTAGAGTTGCAATTGATTCAATGTATGTCGATAAAAAATATATCAAAGAGGTAACTAAATTTACTAATAGCGAAGAGACTTGGAGAACATGGCGAATTAAACGTGATATACAATGCGATTATTCTGAATCAGCAGACGTTGAGATTAAAGGCAGTTACCTGAAGAACGATAATTCTATCACTGAAAAATCCGAAGGATTTTCTATGTCTAAAGCACCACCGATATCAGATCCAATTTGTAGATATAAAACAGTTTATTTAAACGGTTGTGGTGGATCTGGAAAGACAACACGTGTGATAGAATTATATCGAGAGAAAACGTCCATCATTGTACTCACACCAACCCATAGACTAGCGAGAGAGATCAAACAACGAAATGTTGAAGCTTGCACGTATCATAGTTTTTTTCGATACAAGGGTGATACTTGGACTCCTGAGCGAATGGGTGAGAAATTTATTCCAGCGGTTATTATTTGGGATGAAGCATGTACTGTTTCAGAAGATGTATTAAAAATGTTTCTTGATTGGTTATTGCAAAATAATACAAACGTTATATTGGGCGGCGATCATGGTCAACCACCACCATTTGTTGGTAGAAGTCCACATAATTGGTTAAAAGGATTTGTTGATTATTACGAAGAAATTGATACTGACTATAGAGCACTCGATGAGCAGTTACGTGAGTTTAAAAAACTAATTAGATTACAACACGATAGACTTCAATGTGAAGTAGCGCGTGAAATAATTTCTGAAACACCTATGAATGATTCTTGGGAAACATGGAGACCAAATGATTTTGTAGTAGCAAGTAGAAAGATAGTCAGAGACGCACTTCAGAAAAAGTTGTTTGAGCTACACAAGAGAAAATTCCCAACGTTTCCAGTACCGTTGTGTTATAGACCATTGGATACACGAAAGCAGAATATTGAAGTTGAAATTCCAGGCCAGACGAAGAAACAGATTATAGTGTTAAATGATATTGTGCTAGTTGATATTAATACTGTAGAAGATGCATTATGCGCTGATAAATCACCATGGACGCTTGGTTATGTAACAACAATACACTCGTCACAAGGATTGATCATCACGGATACAATTGTTTGGATAGTTGATAATCGCATTGAATGGTCAAATTTAGTCTATCTCGCAGTGCCCAGAGTACGACGAATAAATTAACTACGAAGGATTATTTTCGATGATGATTTTAATACAAACGATGATAACACTGATATTAGCATCATTAATAAAAAAACTCTCTGGTTACAAACAGCAGGACAAAAAAAACAACGAGAATTTGATATTGATGCTGAAGTAATAATCGCATTAAAAGAACAACAGAATAATTACTGCGCCAGTTGCAATTGTATAATGCACTGGCAGTATTTGGATAAAGACCCTCGACAATTCACCGTAGACAGAAAAAATAACAATCTTGGTAATGTCAGAAACAATGTGATGTTGACCTGTCTTGAGTGTAATAGACGTAACTGTGCTAGTTAAGACCATGTGGCGGTAATTGAGTATCGTCCGGAATGACTTGTGTGTTCGCGTGTAAAACCACGCTGAGGTGCAGTTGAATCCAATCTGTAGATTGGAGGTCTACCAGTTGATCGTGTTATGGTTGAAATTTTATGCGTAGTAACACTCCATATAGGATCAGTAGCTCTTCTTTTACCACCTTCAAGCTCTCCTGGTTCGTATAAATATCTCACAGTAACATCACCGAGAAGTGGCTGAGTGCTAACCCGCTGTGGTTGTTCGGGAATATATTTTTTTTTATTGCAATATTTGGTTTCATATTAATAGTTCGAGTAATCTCGTTATTTAACGCTGCAACTACACTCGGTGACCTTTGGACCCATTCACGAGGTCGTTTTTCTTGGATGAATTCTTTTGCATATTGATATCCAAATAACCGTTCTGCAAGAGTTCGATTAAATCGTTCTACAATTGCCTGATCACGATGTAACGCAGTATGTCCCCGTCGTATTGTAACATTATGAGTTTTCATTGTTGATAGAACAGCACCTTGAAACTCTTTGCCAGGATCAACTTGTAATAGATTTGGCCATTTTAGAGGACCTCGTCGATAAATCCTTTCAAATGCAGAAACAACTTCAGAAGCTGACTTTGTTTTCAATGGTTCTGCTTGTTTAAATCGACTCGCAATATCAACTACAGTTAGCGCGTATTTGTAACCATGGTCATGTGGTAAAAACAATAAATCAGCCTGATGAACTTCATTGGGTACGGTAACATCAAAATGAGAATAATTAATTTGTTTAGGCGGTGGTAGATAAATTTGCCATATAGCTTGTTTGGATGACCAATCTTTCGCAGTGGACTTTTTCACTTTTGCAGCGTTAGCGAGTTTACTGATTGCTGCTTTACCCTTCCAGTATCCTTTTGGAGAATAATAAATAGATTCCATACTATAAAAACACTGGTGTTTTTAGTTACCAGCACCTAACACCAATTTGCCTTTCATAGCTGATTTGACCACCATGAAGCCAATTTTTCTTTGAAGGATTTATCGGGAATAGCATTTAACGCATGAATTAATTTTACATCCGCGAGATGTCTTTGTTGCAAATTATTGCTTTTTTATGCAACATCATGAGCATGACATGCCTTATCAATAGCATTTATCGGATACTCACCAGGCCGGGGGCTGATTTTGATCATCAAGTCTGATATCTAATCTCGTTCCGGGACCACAGTAGCTATAACCTGGAAGGTGTTTTTCTCCGGGGTATTTTGCCCATGGG